>JARFJB010000229.1:1647500-1752500 GCA_036346205.1 Vesta saturnalis | reverse complement strand
TAATTAATAAGATATTATATATTAAAATTATACGGAATGCTATTGTTTAAAATGGCCAAATGTTGTAATTCAATAAGGAGGTTCTTGTCGACACGTGTAGCTTCTAACTTGTTCTCAGGCCTTCGCCCTGGCTGGAAGTGGTATGGGAACTCCTAACCTTATGAAGACTTAAGTGTAGAGCTTAGCCCCTATCGTGGCCCCCTATGGCAATTATATGTAGGTTCTAATCTTATTCTTACAGCTGTAGGCCTTCGCCCTGTCATACAAAATTGTATTCTAATAAGGGGTTCTTGTAAGGCAGGACTTGTATCAGGGTCTGGCCCTGCCCCTTTAAGAGTTAAAATTGATTTAAGTGCCATCTAGCGTAAAGACTAATGAACATTTTCTATAACAGAAGCTGATGATGCACACCTCTCCAGCTCTATGCTGTTTCCTGCCCCCTCTCTTTACACACTACATAACGAATCAATTAATTAATCAATCTCAAACATTAATCACTGTTCGTATCATCAGATAATAACTCAATCAATCAACCGAAATTATGTCTTACAGTATAGCGGAAAATAGATTACAGTTCAAACTGAATGCATTAAAGTGTAATTCAATATGACTAAATAATAATAATTTCTACCCTAATGGAATGATGCTTTATGTATAGGCAGATCCTCTAAACAGCCACCACCTATACATTAGGAACATCATATCTGATTTATTTGCATGTTTAATTACATACACACAAAACTATTTCATTGTAACGTGTTCATTAACAGCTGTAAATACCCGTTTAAAAAAAAAGTAATAATTACTTATATATAACATAGAGTTAAATTAAAATTAACATGTTTTAAGAATATCAGGTTGATATAACGGAAATAAAAGGCAAAAGGTTTTAATGGTTTATTATTATACATGAGATTAACTAATAACTATAAGTTTAAAACCGTGCGTACCTACTATTTTGTAGAGTTGATCTTATGTCGTTATCCTATAAGCATGATAATACATTTTAGAAAATCTGTTATAGGCATTTTGTTAACAATATCAGGTAATAAAACATAGATTAAAAATAATACGCTCACCTTTAGAAGTTTTTGCTTCAATATGCTAAACTGAATTTTTATACTACGTACTTCACTAAAACATGCTATTAGTGAATGGTTATAAACAGCCCATTACATATCGGACATTAACTATTTACCGAAAGTAATACAGTTAATAACCTGAATTCGTATTTAATAATTATGTTGTACTTACAGAAATATTACATTCAAAACACAAATATTTTAAAACGTCTAATACCACTAATGTTGTCATCATAATAATAAAGACTCATTATACAGTGATTACATATTAAATACTTAAAATATGTAACTTTATACGACGTCTATTATTACATAGAGATCAGGGATTAATATCTTAAATTTAATTGATTTCGTTCCTACAACCGTTCGAAATCTTGCTTTTCTCGCGATATCAAAAAGCTATACTAGTGATACATTAGTAAGTATAATAGCGTGTGTGTGCGCACATAGCGTGCGTGCGAGCGTACGTACGGTCGTGCGAACGCGCGTACGTTGAGTGCGTACTGTGAGCGTGCGTACGTTCGTGCGAGCGTGCGTGCGATACGAGCGCTCGCACGTGCATGCATACGTGCGATCGCAACGTGCGAGCTATGCGTGTGCGAACGTGTGCTTACGTGGGTCGTGCGTACGTGTTTTTCGTTTGATCCTCGTGCTGAAGCGGTGCTAGTCGATTGTATGTAGTTGTAGGCCCTATTGTGTTGACTAAGAGCTATAATTGGAAGCGTTGCTTGCTATACCCTGGCCGTGGAGTTATGTTTAATTAACTTTTTTGACAGATGTATTTATTTATGATAAGATCAGGCTTGCATGTAAAGTAATATAGAGGTGAAACTAACTAGCTAATGTGTTTTGCTGCTACACGTATCACAGTATTGAAGATTCTGTTTATGTATTAGAAAAACGTACTACAGCCTCGAAACAGAGTGCATATAAAATTGAAGAAAGTGAATACGGTACAACTTCGACTAGTAGACTTAAAGGTTTTAAGTGTACAGCATTCCCAGAGCGGCGTTGAAATCATTTAATTTAGAGCTAACCTCGTGTCCATGTAATAATGTCTAATAAACTATTAGGGTTATTAGCTTGCTTTATAGGTTACAATATAATCGTTCAAGGTGCAGATGATGAGGCGATTGTATCTCAAAATCTCGTTTGATCTCGTGAGATGTGTATAGCTTTTCTTAAAAATACCTGGCGAGGCTGTCTCATTCAAAAATCTCATGCAAAAACATCAATAATCGTTAGCAATGTAGCTGTATCCGCTATTATACTTACTTAATGTATCACTAGTATAGCTTTTTTGATATCGCGAGAAGAAGCAAGATTTCGAACGGTTGTAGGAACGAAATCAATTAAATTTAAGAATAATCCCATTTCTATGTAATAATAGACGTCGTATAAAGTTACATATTTTAAGTATTTAATATGTAATCACTGTATAATGAGTTTTATTATTATGATGCAACATTAGTGGTATTAGACGTTTTTAAAATATTTGTGTTTTTGAATGTAAATTTCTGTAAGTACAACATAATTATTAAATACGAATTCAGGTTTTTCTGTATTACTTTCTAAATAGTTAATGTCCGATATGTAATGGGCTGTTTATAACCATTCACAAAGCATGTTTTAGTGAAGTACGTAGTATAAAAATTCAGTTTAGCATATTGAAGAAAAACTTCTAAAGGTGAGCGTATTATTTTTAATCTATGTTTTTTTACCTGATATTGTTAACAAAAATGCCTATAAAGATTTTTAAAAATGTATTATCATGCTTATAGGATAACGACATAAGATCAACTCTACAAAATAGTAGGTACGCACGGTTTTTAAACTTATAGTTATTGTTAATTCATGTATAATAATAAACCATTAAAACCTTTTGCCTTTTATTTCCGTTATATCAACCTGATATTCTTAAAACATGTTAATTTTAATTTAACTCTATGTTAAATATAAGTAATTATTACTTTTTTTTTTAAACGGGTTTTACAGCTGTTAATGAACACGTTACAATGAAATAGTTTTGTGTGTATGTAATTAAACATGCAAATAAATCAGATATGATGTTACTAATGTATAGGTGGTGGCTGTTTAGAGGATCTGCCTATACATAAAGCATCATTCCATTAGGGTAGAAATTATTTATTATTTCACGTCATATTGAATTACACTTTAATGCATTCAGTTTGAACTGTAATCTATTTTCCGCAACTGTAAGACATAATTTCGGTTGATTGATTGAGTTTTATCTGATGATCGAACGTGATTTGTTTGAGATTGACTAATTAATTGATTCGTTTGTGAGTGTGTGAGAAAGAGAGGGGGGCAGGAAACAGCATAGAGCTGGAGAGGTGTGCATCATCAGCTTCTGTTATAGAAAATGTTCATTAGTCTTTACGCCGCTAGATGGCACTTAAATCAATTTTAACTCAAAGGGGCCAGGGCGCAGACCCTGATACAAGTCCTGCCTTACAAGAACCCCTTATTAGAATACAATTTTGTATGACAGGGCGAAGGCCTACAGCTGTAAGAATAAGTTAGAACCTACATATAATTGCACCAAGGGGCCACGATAGGGCTAAGCTCTACACTTGTCTTATAAGGTTAGGGTTCCCATACCACTTCAGCCAGGGGCGAAGGCCTGAGAACAAGTTGAGAAGCCCTACACGTGTCGCACAAGAACCTCCTTATTAGAATTACAACATTTGGCCATTTTAAAGCAATAGCACCGATAATTTTAATAATAATATCTTATTAATTATGCAATTTCCTACATTGTATGCGTGTGCATTTGCCTAACCTCCAGGGGCACTGTTCTTAATATAACCAGAAGGTCCTTAACACCACCAAATAACCCTAAGAATAACCCTAGACCAGCCCCACCCTAAGCTCCAACCCTAAATACAGTTCTAAGCCAAGACCAGCTACCACCCCTGTCCTCGCGTTAGCAAAAGTCCTAGCTGTCAAAAGGTCCTTAATACAGCCATAAGGTTTAACCCCAAAAAGAAATAATAAAAATAAGGGTAATACGGTCCTTCATGTAAGCGAGTAAAAATAATTAGGGTTGAAAACACGGTCTCACACGTGGATGTGCAAAAATAGGGGTGAAAATAGATGTCATATACGTAAGCGAGTAAAAATAATTAGGGTTGAAAACACGGTATCACGCGTGGATGTGTAAAAATAAGGGTGGAAAATCCTGTCTCACTCGTACGCGTATAAAAATAATTAGGGATAAAATTTCCAGCAGGGGTTGAAAATACGGTCTCACACGAGGATGTGCAGAAATTAGGGTTGAAAATGCGGTCTCACACGTGGATGTGCAAAAATAGGGGTGAAAAAATGCGTCCTACACGTAAGCGTGTAAAAAATAAGGGTGGAAAATCCGGTCTCACACGAGGTATATAAAAAATAAGGGTGAAAAAACACGTCCTACACGTAAGCGTGTAAAAATAAGGGTGGAAAATCCGGTCCCCCACGTGGGCATGTAAAAAAGTGAAAGGGGGCGGGGCTTGTGACGTAAAAAAAGAGGGGTGGGGATGGTATCCCCGTACTACTTACGTAACACATGATTTGGCTACTGTATTAAGTAGACAATAATAGCTATGTTTTGGTACTTCACCCAACGCGTTTCGTATTGCACTTTACTCGTTGCACAAACGACTAGTAACTAGTTCGTTTTTTTCAGTGTTTACGTGTCGCCAATTACCGAGATGCTGAGACACGTGGCCGACAAACAAGATTAGTAGAAAAGACATATCGAGAGTGGGAGTAGAAACGTAAGAAGAATTGTAATAAAAACCAACATTCATTTTTATTCAATTTAATATTTTAATTCAATTATTTTAAGTACGCACATGCACACACACACACACACGCAGGCACACGCACACGCACACGCTCACGCACACGCACACTTACACTCACACGCACACGCACGCGCACGCGCACGCGCACACGCACACGCACACGCACACGCACACGCACACGCACACGCACCCGCACACGCACACGCACACGCACACGCACGCGCACGCGCACGCGCACGCGCACGCGCACGCGCACGCGCACGCGCACGCGCACGCGCACGCGCACGCGCACACGCACACGCACACGCACACGCACACGCACACGCACACGCACACGCACACGCACACGCACACGCACACGCACACGCACGCGCACGCGCACGCGCACACGCACACGCACACGCACACGCACGCGCACGCGCACGCGCACGCGCACGCGCACGCGCACGCGCACGCGCACACGCACACGCACACGCACACGCACACGCACACGCACACGCACACGCACACGCACACGCACACGCACACGCACGCGCACGCGCACGCGCACGCGCACGCGCACGCGCACGCGCACGCGCACGCGCACGCGCACGCGCACGCGCACGCGCACGCGCACACGCACACGCACACGCACACGCACACGCACACGCACACGCACACGCACACGCACACGCACACGCACGCGCACACGCACGCGCACGCGCACGCGCACGCGCACGCGCACGCGCACGCGCACGCGCACGCGCACGCGCACGCGCACGCTCACACGCACACGCACACGCACACGCACACGCACACGCACACGCACACGCACACGCACACGCACACGCACACGCACACGCACACGCACACGCACACGCACACGCACACGCACACGCACGCGCACGCGCACACGCACACGCACACGCACACGCACACGCACACGCACACGCACACGCACACGCACACGCACACGCACACGCACACGCACACGCACACGTACACGCACATACACACGTAAACGCACACGCACAGACTAGCGCATACCACACGCACACATACACACGCGCGCTCACGCACACACGTAGGGTAAAAATTGAGATTTGCGATTTTTCGATTTATTAATCGTCACTATTATAACGTCTCCTTCACTCATTTATTGTCACACTGTAAGGTTTGTCAAATGAGGTGGATCCTACCAAACCAAAAATATATACTACCTGCAGGAAGAAACATAAACATTAATAATGTGCCTTCAATACTTCAATACGGAATCAGAGGTTTAAGGGCTTCTTCAGTATTTTTAATATCGTTTTTGCCAAATCCGTATTCAATTTGTAAAAGTGTATGCTTTAACTAAGAACGATTTAAGGAAAAGATAACATGTATTTATTACATTAGCCTGCTTTCTAGAATTAAGAGTTCGATAACTATGAAGATAATTGAGAATGCTCAAAGAAGATGGCTTAAAAGAAAATCTGAAATGTGGTTTCGAATTATAGACAGCTTGTATGTTTACTTAAAGGTAGTTTGTTCTAAAATTTTATGTAATAGCTCCTTATTTAGGAAGGATACTAAGATAATTAATGAGGATATTGCGTAGCAAAATTCCAGATTATTTTATCTTAATATCCGTACCAAACACTAGACTTTATCGAAACGTAATATGATTGATAATATTTAGTAAGTTGTATTCTAGGTTACCATTTTACTTTTAGTTACGACAAAAGAAATCTGCACTTTTCACACAAACTCGCGTATTATGGTATCTATGATATTATGAAAGAGTTACTATATTATTATAAGCGCTTGTCATTATGAAGTACGTAACACGTAATTTGACTACTGTATTAAGTAGACAATAATAACTATGTTTTGATAAAATACATAACATGGAATTTTACATATTTGACAATAACGTTAGACAAACTGTCAGATACATCAATCATAAAAAATACATCACACCATCAACATAGAACAAACATTAATCAGAACAATTCCTACAATTTTCACACCACCACAATAGTAGAAGGACAAAACTTACAACAACAAATCTTACAATTATTTACTAAAATCAGTGAAGAATAAAAATAACAGAAGTAGTCTAATTTCTGTTAAAGCACATAAAGTTAACACTTTAGTAATTGTTTTAAAAGATATATATGCAAAAAGTTAATAATTTTATTATTAAACAAGAATTAAAATTTTAAACAGAGATCCTACAATAAAATTTCAAAAATATGTGGAACAAAGCTTGCAAAACTGCAATATCTGCTCTACAGATTTAGAGAAAAAGTTTTTAAACAATATGAAAATGTAAACTTTCACCATTATCACTCATAATAAAATACTTATCTTTTTTGGAGTTTTGTAATGGTGTATTTTAAATTATACAATCTAAACGTTTCGATAACACTTACAGTTATCTTCGTCAGTAGTAATATTTGTTAAAAATTGTTAAAGATGTAAACAATTTTGTCAAAGTTGAAAAATTAAAACATAAACATCAGCCTGCTATTAATATAACAGTTTGAGAAACGTAAAAAGCCAACTAGGTTTTTTGCTGTGTTTTTCCTAGACCTTGAAGCAAATGCTTTACGAATTATATGTTAAATTACCACAGCACAGCAACATAAGCAGTTGAAATTAAATTAAAATTAAAAATTACAAAAAACGTTCTGCATTATGCTTTTCATTGTTAATAACACTTCCACTTATTGATAAAGATATCTCTTTGTTAAATTTAACTGGGTTATTTTATTTGATGTGATGTTTGGATTTGTGAATGCTTCTATCATTTTCAAATTGAAGTTTTTCACAACTTTACACTTACATCATAACTCCATAAGTACCAAAACTATACAGTCCAAATCAAAACATTCTATTAAGAATTGTTTAAAACTAATTAATAAACTACAAAACATAAAATCACTACTACATAGTAAACTTGTAAATTTTGATGTTATTACTAAGTTTTTAAAATATCTCCTCAAGGATGTAGGTATGTATTTATTAAATCATTTTTTATTTAATAATAGTGCTGAATTGGTTACAAGAATGTACTTAATTCAATTATTTGATCTCTGTGTTAATCAAAATTATTTATATTCAATGATGAGGTTAATTTACGGAAAAAATGTTTTACCTGTGTGTAATATCTTTATGGATAATTTAGATGATAAAATAAAATGAAGTGTTTCTAATAGGATTGTATTTTGGTTCCGTTATGTTGATGATATTTTTGTATGTTTGGAAAGTCAGACTTTATTGATGAGTTCTTAATTAATATTAACAATAAAGATAAAATTTGCACTGGAGAAAGAACAAAATAGAGTAATTAATTTTCTAGATTTAAACGTAAAAATTAATACGCAGAACAAGTTCGAGTTCTCCATATTCAGAAACGCTACATATACTGATATTACAATCCCTAATGATTCGTGTCACCATAAAACACACAAGTTAGCTGTATATGGATCGTTAGTACATAGAGCCATGTCATTACTGTTAAACCAAACAAATTTTAATAAATAAATATAGACTGTGCAGAAAATCTCTTGACAAACGAAAACTACACATACTGGACATGATTTTATGTCGATTTAACCTAAATTGCCTAATCTAAGGTAACTAGAGCCTTTGAAGATGGTAATGTCACCGTCGAGTCACTTTTTGTTAAATAATTAAACAGCGCTAAACAAGTTACAACTTGGTCTACAACGAATAAGTCGATAATGACAAACCGACCACTGAAAACACGATTATAATGTGAGAGTTAGGGGGGCAGCGTTCTTTTAACGAAAATTTTTATTCAACCAGGCGTTGAAAACATAATTTAATAGTGAAACGGTATTTTCTGCCAGAAATACAAAAAGTTTAAATTTATTTTTCTCGGTAACGGTATGGGATAGCGATTTCAACTAACATCGCATTTTGTATGGAAAATATCGTAAAGTTTTTAAATTTTTAAATTTTAAATCCATTAAAAATTGAAAATAATACATTTTCGTTAAAAAAAAAGCTTTTGCCCCCCCTCCTCAAGTGGACCGCTTCTGATGGCAACCAGCTAAATCATGTTCGCAGTGGCCGGTTTGAAATTATAGACTTATTTGTTGTACCAAGTTTGAACTTATTACGTAGCGGTGTCTTTGAGATATTTAATAAAAAGTGACTTGAAGGTGCCGTCTTCAAAGGGCTCTAGCTCCCTTAGGAGGCATTTTTTGGATTAAGGTAAGTTAGGTTAAATCGGCATAAAATCATGTCTAGTATGTGTAGATTCCATTTGCCAGGAGAGTTTCTGGACACCCTGTATTAATTAGAGAACCAACAACACAATCAAACGGTTACATTTCAAATGTATATCGCCACTTTAGTTAAGAATCAACATTACAAATTATTTATCAAAAACATTTACCCAGTTAACATAGAAAACTAATAAATATCAATCTCATATTTTGGAAAAATTTCAGAAAAGGTAGCTCACATATTACAAAAGAACAAGAAGTACAAAGTAAATTTTAAACCAATAGCAATGCTCTTAAATATTTGTTAATGCTAAAGATTCTACTAACGATATTTTGAAGTTGGGTGTTTATAAATTGAACTGCACGTTCCGTGAGTATGTTAATATTGGACAAATAGCTAGGAACTTTTATATTGGATACAAAGAACACATTAGATGTTACAAATACTAACACACAGACAAATCAAATTATGCCAAACCTTTAATAGTAAATTATCACCTAAGACTTTTTACAGTTTTGTAATAAAAAAGAAAAATTTGATATTTTAGAAGCATTCGAAATTTATGAACAGAAACAGAAAGTATCTTTAAGGAACGAACAGATTGACCTTGTAGATTCATTTTGAATACAGAGTTATCATCTACATCAAGTGTGCTTTTTCCTTAATGATTTGTTACCAGAACTACCTATTATTATTGTACATGTTGTATTGAAATGCATTGAGAAATTTATATTTATATAGGGTGTACGGTAAAGAATGGGCCATGGTTTAGAGATAGTTCCCTTGAGTTAAAATAAACCCATTTTGGGCAACTTACCGTAGTCCAATTCTGCTTCCTTAAAGAGTTTATGACCCTTTAAAGATGCATTTTTATTTCATTTTTTTCGATAGCTGTCGAATTTTTCAAGATATCTTGTTTAAACTTGGGAGAGGGGAGTTTTGCGGTTAGACAAACATGAATATCTATTTAGCTTCAACGTAAAAAATAGAGGGCTCCGCCAACATCTTACTTATGTTTCTGGTTTCCGCTGTATTTTTTTGTGGATAAAGATTTTGAAAGACTTGTTAACATTTCTGAAAGGTCATTTTATTTTCTTCAAAAAATGTACTCTTATTTGTATATCACTAAATGTTCCACTTTAGAGAAAAATGCACTTAAAGTGAACTCTGCAGAATGTACATATTACACTTGCATAAAATTTAATGCCAATTTAATCCAGTACGTATCCATCATCGTAATTCTGTTTTTACTTCTCATAAAATATTATGTGTTTTGAGTATTTCATTGTTTAAGTATTAGGTTTCCGGTTTAAGAATGCCGCGACATAATTTGTTCTCAAATGGTGACATGGTGGCAATTTACGCTCAACAAAAATTCAATGAACGTACTGCTACTAGAAGTTACGGAAACATTTTTCCAAATCGTAGACAACCAGATATAAAATTATTTTTAAGATTATTTTCTATATTGTGAGAAACAGGTACCTTTCGTCCTCGCCAACATTATAGACTACCTATAGTGCGTACCGTCGAACAAGAAGAAGAGGTCTTAGACCTAGTTGAAATTGATTCTTGCAAGAGCATTCAGCGAATATCAGCAAATCTCGCCGAGCAATATTTTGCAAGACTACTACCATTACACGTCAGTCCAAAATTTATTGCAGATGAATTTTTGGCAAGCGAGAATTTTTCTAACTGGATCTTAAGCCCTCATTGAGGGGTTCAATCTTTTATGAACATTATTTTGCTTACGGATGATGCAGTCTTTACCAGAAGAGGGGTATTTAACAGCAGAAATTGCCATATCTGGTCGGACGAAAACCCAGACTCCACAAGGGAGTACCATTTTCAACACGAATTTAAAATTAAGTGGGTCTTTTTGAACTCCCAGCTAAACTGAATGGCCGCGAGCATCTAAACTTCCTTCAACATAATTTGTTTAACCTGCTAGAGGAAGTTTTTTTAAACGTTCGTCATGAGATGTGGTTTCAAGACGGCGCCCCTACTCATTATCCTCTCGCGGTGAAAAATCACTTAAATAATGTATTTCCGAACATCGTTGGCTTCTACGAAGTCCTGACTTAACTCCAATGGGTTTTTTCTTCTAGGGGTAGGTAAATAAAAACTTTAGTATATTTTGCTGCTGTGATTAATACAAGAGCTGAACTAATGCAATTGGAAACCTGCATCCATCGTTTTTTGCAGTAAGAAGAAATGTTTTGAAAAGATGCCAAAGATGTATAAATTGGGGCGAATGGCGGACATTTTGAGAATACCATTTATAATAATTAAATACCTGTTCAACGTTTTATAGTTTTTTAAGTTGTTTGTAAATATGCAAGTGAAATATATACGTTCTGCAGAGCACTTTAGGTGCAATTTCCTTTAAAGCGGAACCATTTAGCAATATACAAAAAGAGTACCTTTTTTTAAAGAAAATAAAATTACCCTTCAGAAATGTTAACAAGCATTTCACAACCTTTATCGACAAAAAGGAACGATGTTTACTTCCTCTTCCAATCCAACGATGCCGGAATACGTTACTTATGTGATTTTGCACCGCGAGAGGATAATGGGCAGGGGCGCTGTCTTGGAAAAACCACATCTCACGACGAACGTTTGAAGGAACTTACTCCAGCGGGTTAAACAAGTTATGCTGGAGGAAGTTTGGATACTCGCGGCCATTCAGTTCAGCTGTACCAAACCAAGTTTTAATTTTAAATGCGCATTGAAAATGGCGCTCCCTTGTGGACCAGATATGGCAATTTGTGTTGTTAAATACCCCTCTTCTGGTAAATGTTGCCTCATTTGTAAACAAAATATTGTTTATGAAAGATTGATCACGTCGCTGATAGCTCTCTCCAAAAAAATCATCTGGCAATACATTTTGGCTTGGTATGTAATGGTGCAGGTGTAGTTGCTGTTCATGCGCAAGGGTTGATATTGCCCGGCGAGGTAACCCAGTATTTGCAGACGAATCAATTTCAACTAGATCTAAGACTTCTTCTTGTTCGGCGGTACGCATTATAGGTCGTCCATAATGCTGGCGAGGACAATAGATATTTCCGTATCTTCTGGCCGCAACACGTTTATTGAAATTCTGTTGAGCGTAAATGTCCAACATATCACTATTTGAGAATAAATTATGTCGCGTCATCCTTAAAAGGGAAACCTAATACTTAAATAATGATATACTCGAAACAACTAACAACAAACAAAACAACGTAAAAACTCACCAAAGATATTTTATGAGATGTCAAGTCAGAATTACGATGTACGTTCTGCAGAGTTCACTTTAAGTGAATTTTCCTCTAAAGCGGAACCATTTAGCGATATACAATAAGAGTACCTTTTTTAAGGGAAATACAATGACCTTTCAAAATCTATATCCACAAAAAAAAATACAGAAGAATGAGGAAGGTGTTGGTGGCGCCCTCTATCTTTTACATTGAAAGTAAATAGATATTCATGTTTGACTACCCGAAAAACTCCCCTGTACCAAGTTTAAATAAAATATAAAAAAAAAGTGAAATAAAAGATGCATCTTTGAAACGTCATAACTCTTTAAGGAAGCAGAATTGGACTAAGGAAAGTTGTCCACAATATTTATGTTTTGTTTTTACTAAGATTGAGTTTATCTTTTGTTACTTTTACATAGACATTTGTTGCAGAGAATAACGAAAGTTGTAGTGCAATTCTGTTACCATAATTCATTTTACGCCAACAGTTTTCGTTTAAATCGCATATTTGTATTAAACACAACCTGCTTCTAATGTGAAAAATTTCCTTCAAACTATCTGTTCATAGTAGATGACATTTCTTTTACAAACTGATCAACAATCTTGTTTAACCTATACTGTTTTGTTCCTTAATCTAATCAACCCAACGAACCGTTTGTTTTATATTAGAAGACAATGCTATTTTTGAAAATTGAAAATTTTTCTACAAAATATCGAAATTCCTTCACAAGTGTTTCAATACAAACTTTTACAGAATTCTTGTTCGACATCAAAGTGTTCTTGACGTAATGACATTTATTAGAAAATATTCATTTTCAAAAGAACGTAAAGCAAATTTATCACTGAACGAGCAATGATGGAGATTGAAAATATTTCCCAATATTATGCTTTAAAATAATAAATTTGTTTTAGTTTTATGTTTTTATTGCTTTACGTCATTCTGTACAAAATTTGGCATAATTATGAAATCATTTTGGAAAGAAGTAATGCTTAATTAACTGATTTACTGTATACTATATTTAGAACATAAAAAAATAGTGCAGTGTGTGCAAAATAGTAGTTTAGCCACCTTTGGCTAAGTGTGTTTGTCAGAATATTAAAAGTCCATTAACTTCTTTTATGAAAACTGTCTGCGTTTTCGTTACTTCGCTTGTCAATACCTTAAGCAATGGCGTTTTAGGTATAAATAATGTGAAACAAGAATCTTTATTTAATGTAAAAAAAAGTATTTTATTAATATTGCACAGTTTCCTGTTGAATTAAAATTTTATAACCCTGAAAACATAAATCATCTTATTACCCAAGTTAAACATAGCGTCGAATGTTAATTAATATTAATAACGAATGAAAAATTTTCCCTTTTCTGTTTCAGCATAGTTCCTTTCCAATCTAATCTGCATTAAAATGTTAGCTTTCTTTGTCAGAAAAGACTGCTATAAATAACATATAATTCATTAAATACTTTAGTAGAGTGCAACGACTTCTCTATGCGGACTGACTGTAAACATAAAGATTGCAAAACATTTCTGATTATTACCAAGCAAAACTTTCCGTTTAATACCGTGGTTAACTAAACAAAATTTGTTATGTAGGCTTTCTACATGTATATATCACAATAGGTATGTACTAATTTCTATATCTCTAAGGCAATGAATAATGAATAAAAAAAACAAAACTTTTTAACAACGACAAAATGCGGTGCATAAATCCACATTACGTAGAGATAAGGCCGGTTTCTGCACGTTAGCTGAAATGAAAAACTCGGGAAAACTTTAATTTT
The DNA here is from genome assembly GCA_036346205.1 of Vesta saturnalis. Taxonomy (NCBI): domain Eukaryota; kingdom Metazoa; phylum Arthropoda; class Insecta; order Coleoptera; family Lampyridae; genus Vesta; species Vesta saturnalis. The sequence continues at coordinate 1,738,363 of JARFJB010000229.1, read as the reverse complement.
GCCCGCGGAGCTTGTAAAATATTGCTTTAATCTCTGCGAAACGTGAAAAATAACGCGTCTCTTCGCCTTAGCTGAATTTAAATTACTTGTATAATCCTTTAAAGGACGAATAAAAATGCGGATGGCTTCTCGTATAAAGCGGCTTATGGTTGGACTGCGGTCTAATATATTTTTGTCAGAAATATAAAAAAAGGCAACAACCTCAAAGTTTTATTGGACTGGGCGGGGGATTTCGTGGCACACACAAAGAACCTTTCTTACAAAATGTTCCTATTTTATTTTTAGCGTTCTCTCGTATTTACGGCATTTGCAAACACAGTATATTTATGTTAACAATTCACAAACGACGATTAACGCAAGGCGTGCAATATTCTTTCCATTTGCGTTTAAAACGTATTTATAAACAAAAACGGTATGTTGTAATCTTTTTTTAAACAACTATATTAAAGTAGAAAATGATAAATGTACCTATTCAAATGAAGTATATCTGAACTTGGACAAATGAAAAAATAGGATTTTGGACCCAATACATGTCGTTAATATTGAGGTTATCAAGCCTTTGAAAAAACTTATACAACTATGCAGGAATTATAGGTTATTAATGCGATTACGCCATAACGTTTCAATCATGAATGAATGATTAAATATAATTACCTTTAATGCTGCTGGGAAAAGAAGTGATACGAATTGAATTTGAAACCTGATTTATAAAATTTAATTGTTGATTACTTTACATCTGACTGAAGTGAGAAAATAACGTACATTTTAATTACATACTTATCTTTTTTGGGTGTCTTAATGGTGTATTTTAAATGATGCAATCTAAACGTTTCGATAACACTTACAGTTATCTATTAAAATTGTTAAAGATGTTGAAACAATTTTATGAAAGTTGAAAAATTAAAACATAAACATCAGCCTGCTATTAATATAATAGTTTTGGAAATATATAAAGCCAACTATAGAATTAAATTTTAGTAAAGGATAACTAAATCATTAAAAATTAACGGTCGAAGGCTAACAATGAAAAATGTCAGCCAAAAATACACAAACAAAATTTAATCAAGTTATGATATAAGTGTAAAGTTCTGAAAAACTTCAATTTGAAAATGATAGAAGCGTTCACAAATATAATTAAAATAATCCAGTTAAATCTATCAAATAAATAGCTTTGTCAATAATTGCAAGTGTTATTAGCAATGAATGAAAATTAACATATAATTGATAAAGTATTTGCTTGGAGGTCTAGGAAAACCACAGCAAAAAACCTAGACATACCAAAAGTCAAAATTAAAATCATCAAGACGTATCATTATGCCTTTTTTTAACTATAAGATGCCAAAACCTATTCAAACGGAGATTTCCTTCTTGTTTATTAAAATTATTAGGGTGTTTATATATCTCAATAGCTTCACTTTGTAAACGAACATAATAATGAGTTTGTCTTGACAATATTTCCATATTGGCAAATTGAAAGTCATGATTTAGATTATTTAAGGCATGGTCAGCTACCGCAGATTTCTCTAGTTGACCTAATCTAAAAAATCTCATATGTTCTTTACGTCTTGTATCAAAGCTACGTTTTGTGGTTCCAACGTATACCTTTCCACATGAACAAGATAACTTATACACTCCAAAAGATGATAATGGGTTTGAAACACCTTTAGGTGATCTTAAATGTTCCTTAATTCTTCTTGTAGTTTTAAAATTTGTCCTAATGCCATATTTAATTAGGATTTTTTCAATTCTATCTGTAACATTAGCTATAAATGGAAGAAAAGCAGTACCAACATTAAGAACTGGTTTTTCTTAAAGGTTATGTGTAGAAGGCGTAATAACATTATTAATATATGTAAGTGAATATCCATTATCTTGTAAGGATTTTGTTAAATATTTATATTCACCGTCACAAATTCGTTTTGCTCGATATACACCAATTTTTTGACGTGGATGGTGGCTGGATAATTTATGAAGCTTTCTGTAAACCTTAAAAGATAGTGAATTATTATTTTTATATATTAATATGTCAAGAAATGGTAAACTTCCATTAGTTTCAATTTTCATTTTCTCGTTATTGCAGAAGCCACTAAGTCCAAAATTTTCGTTTTTTTGTTTTTAACACGTTTAAGTTCCTAATCTATTTCTCTTTATACCTAAAAACTGACTAAGTCCAAGGTCTTATAGAAGACAGGTTATGGATGAGGGCATTATTCAGTAAGTCACTTCTGAAGTTTTATCTGTCAGGCAAATGGAATTAGTTATTCGGTTCATTGATGGTGGTTAATGGTGGTTTGTTAATGAGATCGTTAATAATTGATCTTTTAAGTAAGGTGGAATGTGGATTTTAGAAGTCGTGGAGCTAAAATATTAGCCGCTTTTCAACCAATTCCGATATTTACTCAAGAAGTAAGTAAATAATAAAAGTTGCATGATGTCATAATACAATGAGTAAGTACAAGCCCTGTGGCATAATAGTTTGCCCGGCCTAATAAATTTAAATAAACTATGGGGTAAAATATAAATCTTTCAGCTGACCTTTGCCATTAAATTTACAGATAAAATCTTTTGACCAAATTAAGACATGTTATGGTACACAGAAATATGGAGTTGTGATAGGGCCCAATGAAATATATTCTTAGATACGGGGCAGTGGATTACGCGTCTCAAATTTTTGCATACTAACAATATAGATTACGCGGAGTTAAAATTTCTTAATTTATAGAAAAGACTTTAATTCTTAATTTAATACCAAAAGCCAGGTAAAATATTCTATGAAATTCATAAAATAATATATTATTTCCCTCATAATTTATTTAAATCTGTAGGTAGCGGACCGCAAAAATATTATTATTGCAATAAACGTTTGTCAAACCGCGATAGAAAAGATAATTAGTGGATTATTAATATCGTGATGGTACGTCGTAATATGCTGTTTTCGGAATGTTTTATTTAATGTATTTTTATGTAAGAGGTGTAGGAATTTGTGTAATTGATATTTGAGTAAGAGTTGAACAGAAAAAGGAAACATATATTAGGGTTAAGAAACAGGCGTTCTACCAAAACTGTCGTGACGAATTGTTGAAAATTTCTATACGCGCGCTCTTGGTCTAAAAATGTCATTGATATAATAATTAATTACGGCTGAACATAGCGCACCAAAGGGATCTTTGTTTAATTTGTCTTTTCTTTCGGGTGTTAGTTGTAATGTATTTTTCAAATATTAATCTATAAATAACAGTCATCCTTTTTGAAGTTAAACCGCGTATGTTAACGGTTTCTGCCTGTGATCAATAAATTAAGGGAATATATATTCAAGTGTAAGTAGGTATTTTTATATAAATTAAGGCTGGCAGCAGATAATTCTGCAAGCATATGTAACTCATTAAGAATCGAGCATTGCCTTGCAAAGGTATCATATTCGCACGCGGCCTCATTAAGCTGAAATCTGCTAAAGTAAAAGACATTACGGGGCTCCCTCACTCTTGTATTTGTATGAATTAGGATTGTTGTTTGTTGTTTATATTTATATTTTTGTAGAGGTGAGCTGGTGAACTGGTACATGATACCGCTTGGTTATTAATTGTAAAAGGCAATTGCTTAGTGGGTACACACTCCCGGGTCCAGATAACCATTAAACACCTCGAATTTTATTTTTATTGTTTTTATTGTTGTGTAGATGAATATGTAACCTGAGAAAGGGGCGCTGTATTTTTTCTAACGCACTCAAACATATATACCGGTCACGATTTTATGATCTATTTATAACTTACCCTTGTAAGGCTTTGTTTTAATGAATTTTGTTTTGTGTCAGTTTGTTAAGTAGAATTGTTTGCTTTCGAACTAATTTCTCTTTATGTGCAATTGATTGTAATTTTTCGTATGTATTTTGTGCTTTAGTAGTAACTAAACAATTGTGTACGAGTAAATTCCTTGTCTATTTTCTTTTGTCCTTGCCTTTACCTTCTTATCACCTGTGCAATTTTACTGTTGTTGTATTTTATATGTACCGTAATTTGCTTTATTGGTTTATGGGCTTATTTACTTAAAGACCGACATGATTGGTTTTAAAGGGACACATGTCTGGTATTACGATTTTTAATTATAAATTTTTCAAATTTAAATTTTAAATTTTAATTTAAGTAGTTTCATTGTTTACCTGCCCCTCATGATGCAACACTTACCTCATTCAGCCTATCTAATTCAAATAGCACAGCGTACCTACCATTAGACGGCCACTTGGGCTGATCAGATTTGAGGTTTGCGAGTAATTAAAAATCGGACTTGCAAATAAATTCTAATCTTTTAATTATTGTCGGGTAAGTCCATGTAAGGTAAGCAATTAATTTGAGTAATGGTAACATTATTGTCAGTAAAGTCAGTAGCGATTGTTTTGTTCTTGAATTTGCATTCTTGCAAATAAATTCAAATTACACTTTTCAAGATAGGACACCTGGATCTTAAATCTTTAACAGAGCCAACTACTTATTATGGATCAGGGCTGGACACCTTACAATAGCAAGTTATGAAATTTATGTGTAGACCAACGTAGAGCACGATTTAGTAAATAATAATGGCACTTGGGGGTATTTCCTTGTTTTTGAATAATAATGTACCGAATTGATATGTTGCCAATGAAAATGATGAAACTTTAGCCGATTATGATGATAATGATAGTATAAAAGATGGTAACTACATTCCATCCGAAATTTATGATAAGAAAACACAAACAGGTACGTTTTATTATTACTCATAATTAATAAATCTAACTTATCGTCTTCAAATATGTAGGAAACAATAAAAGGTGCAGATGGAAAAAGTCACGATTATTGGCCTTTGCAAGAGTACACTAGACAAAAAGATTTTATTTTGAAAAATAATATCCGCTGAACTACAAAGGCGAAGAGCACGCAAAGCTCAGGCCAAAGATCGCCAAACTATGAGATATTTTTCTTTTGAAAAGTACAGAAACTCGTATCAGTCAGGACTTTTTTCTTAAAACTCTTGCCATAAGCAACGGTCCTTTTATCAATGCCTTTCGAAACAAAAATTCAAGCGGAGCTTATACACGAAAAGATAAACGAGGCAAACATCTGATGACCAAATCAAAAACATCAAGGAGCACATTGAAAGTTTCCCCGTAACCGAATCCCATTATGTGCGAAAGTTGTCTACCAGAAAATTCCTTGGTAGCAATTCCGAAGAGCTATGCAAGGAAAGGAAGGATAACGTGCTAAGCTTTTCCACATACAAAAGAATTTTTAGTGTGTGTTAGATACCACTATGGGAACGAAGAATAGAAGAAAAATCTTTAAGAGCAGTTTAATAATTACATGACTAGAAAGGAGGATGCAAAGGTCAGTAAAAGACATGATAAAGAACGAGCTTCAAGTGACAATACGTTTGTAACAGCAACATTCGACCTTTAAAGCGTACTGCAGCTACCTTGTAGTGAAGTATCGCCAATGTATTATGCTAGTAAGGTTTGTTGTTACAATTTGACAATTTATGAAGGAGCAACGCCAAATAGCGCGTTTTGCTACACATGGACATAAATCAATGGCAAACGAAGAAGCTTAGAAACCGGAACATACCTGTATCTTTATCTTAAGCAGTTAGCAAAAGATGTTACGGAAGTGTCATTATTTTAAGATACCTGTGGCGGACAAAACAGGACTCAGAACATTGCGGTAATGCTTATATATATGGTGCAAAGCTCAAAAGAAACATATTCCCGTGCACCTTATGATCGGTTGGCTAAATATTTTTCGTATGGCCACATCAACAAGAACGAAAAATCAAATAAGCCGTACAACATCAAATAATTAAAATTTAACAACTTTTTAGATTTATCAGCGTTCTCATCGGTAATTATACGAAACAAATGACGTGACACCAAAGGAAATATTATCAACTGGTTGAAAGTTAAATGTTTCAATTATGAAAAAAAGGGTCCTGGTACAATTAAGTACAATCATAGCGGTGAATACAAAAAGATAAACGTCTTTGGCAAGGGTCGTCCTGCAGCATTACCGTATTTTCTTGGAAAAGCATACAAGAATCAACCACCAATTTCTGAGAAAAAGCATGCTAGCATAACGACGCTATGTTCAAACAATGCCATACTTGAGGAATATCAGCATTGGTATAAAAACCTCCTTCAGAAGGTCAGAAATGCGAACCCAGGGCATGGACGAGAATGCGAGCGAAGACGAATTTTAATTGTCTCGGAATTATTTTTCAATAAAAATTTGGATTACAAGCATATTTTTTATTATCTTATAATCTAAGTCCTTATTTACTAAACAAACTAAGATAATTAAGCCCACTAATTTTCAAAATTTTGGAAATCACAAAAGATTAAAAAAGTAATTATAGTGTAATTTCACTGTAACCCCTATATCTACACTCTAATTAAATAAAGTTAAGTGGACTTAATTACTTTTGCCTTAGCGGGGACGATTTATAAAAACCAAAGCCTCATGAAATGCCTCTTCTCCATGTCTCCAAATAACGTATCTATACTAAACTGATTAACTATAACAGGACTAAGGGGGCAACCCATTGCTACATCATTAGTCTGTTCATAAAATTTACTATTCCACTGGAAATAAGTTGTAGTAAGACAGTGCTGAAAAAGAATGGTAATATCCTTTGAAAAAAGGTAATCAATGTATTCAATAGTTTCTTTCAGAGGAACTTTCGTAAAAAATGAAACAACATCAGAACTGACCATTATATCATCCCCTTGAACTTTGAAACTATGCATTTTTTCAACAAAGTCGGCAGACCTTTTGATATAACGGGGTGGTATACCTATATAAGGTTGTAATAAAAATGTAAGATGTTTTGCAAGATTATATACAGGAGAATGAATTGCACAATAGGCCTTAAAGGAATATTAGGTTTATTGATTTTTGGTAAACCATATAGTTTTGGTGAAATAGTTAGTTTCTTTTTTATTTCTTCAGGAATAGAGAATTTTTGAAGGTAGAATATAAACATTTAAAAAAACCATACAAGATAATGGATATTCACTTACAGATATTAATAATCTTATTACACCTTATAGACATAACCTTAAATAAAAACCAGTTCTTAATGTTGGTACTGCTTTCCTTTCTTTTATAGCTAGTGTTACAGATAGAATTGAAAAAATCCTAATTAAATATGGAATTAGGACTATTTTTAAACCTACAAGAGAAATTAAGGGACATTTAAAATCACCTAACGACGTTTCAAACGCTTTGTCATCTTCCGGAGTGTATAAGTTAGCTTGTTCATGTGGAAAGTATACGTTGGAACCACAAAACGTAGCTTTGATACAAGACGTAAAAAACATATGAGATTTTGTAGATTAGGTCAACCAGAGAAGTCTGAGGTAGCTAACCATGCCTTAAATAGTCTAAATCATGACATTCAATTTGACAATATGGAAATATTGTCAAGACAAACTCATTATTATGTTCGTTTACAACGTGAAGCTATTGAGATGTACAAACACCCTACTAATTTTAATAGACAAGGAGATCTCCGTTTAAACAGGTTTTGGCATCTTATAATTAAAAAAAGGTATAACAATACGTCTTGATTTTTGATATGTCTACGTGTTTTGTTGTGTTTTTCCTAGACCTTGAAGCAAATAGTTTACCAATTATATGTTAAATTACCAAAGCATTATAATTTAACATAAGTAGTTGAAATTAAAATTAAAACTAAAAAATTACATGACACGTTCTGCATTATGCTTTTCATTGTTAATTAATAACACTTACAATTATTGACAAAGATTTTGTTAAATTTAACTGGACTATTTTATTTGATGTCGTGTTTATATCTGTGATTGCTTCTATCATTTTCAAATTGAAGTTTTTCACAACCTTAAACTTAGATTATAACTTGATTAAATTTTGCTAAATGTGTTTTTTGGCTGACATTTTTCATTGTTAGCCTTCGACCCTTAGAGGGTGTTAATTTTAATGACCTACTTATTCTTTACTAAAGTTTTATTCTATAGTTGGCTTTATACGTTTCTCAAACTGTTATATTAATATCAGGCTGATGTTTATGTTTATGCCAATTAGTTATATGTATTTCAATACGAACCCAACCGTTTTACTACAAATTCATTGCTTACAGTTTAGTTCTACTGATTATACTAGAAGAAAAAGAACCACGCCTATTTATAACAAAAAAATAAATCGGCTGTAATTTAAAATTCATCACATCGAAACAAGAATGTAAAATACTAAAGATAGTTTAGCATTACACTTTACTAGTCGCAGACATAAATGAAAGTACTTACTGTACACTGTGGATTGGGAACTCTTGCCTGTAATAAACAGGTAGCAAGGGATATCAGAGATAAATCTACTGCTATAAACTAGATTTGCGTTTGTTAGGCGACGTGGGAAGTGCTCTTTACTCAAAAAAACTTCTACACATACATAGTATGACATTTTATCTCCTATTCTATACATCACTTTTGTTTATGACATTTCAACTGTTTGGCAACCTGGAGTCTCCGTGGCACAATGTGAGAATGACACTGCACCTCCGGCAACATAATCAAAATCTTTCCGGAACTCTTCCAACTGGGTTGGTAGTTTAGCCTTGCCATAACTCAAGCCATCTCCACAACCGGACTGTGAATCTATCCGAACGATATGTAACAATTAACCTTAGTGAACGACTAAGACTTCAACAAAAAATGACACATCTCACACATACAAGACCGACATTCGTCCTGTTATAAATTACCAAGCTCCCTTGTACATAAACATTGCACAACGTCACCTTTTCTTCATGGCTACCTGTGAATGTCGAACCTTTATAAAGATACACACACTTCACTAAGATAAGCATAACAGAGAGAAGAAAACGTTACAAAGACCCTTCGTACATCACATAATCTTGGGCGATATTATCTTTACCAAGGAAATCCCTACAACTATCAACGTGTACCTCATTCTATTTTAACCCAACCGCTTTACGACCTTATCTTGTGGAAAAATAATTTCTTTACAAGACGTATTATGCACTCCGAATCCTCACATCCCCATATTCATCTAAGATACAATTAAGAAGTATAGAATAACTGCACACATCCACACGCAAATTACAGTACCTTTGAAACTACTCGACTCACAGTAGAAGTAAACAAAAAAAACTAATAAAACAATCTTTTTTCTTTATTTTTTATGATCAAGTGTAATGAATAGCCATGATAGTAATCAATGCATTATTACAAACACAACACTTCACCTACAATACCAGCATCACTAGATCTGAAGCAAAGGTAGGGTCCTCAGCAGTTCACAACATCAACATAACCATTAAAAACTAATATAAGCATGAGCACAATAAAAATTAAAAAATTAAATATCCAAAATGTACAGTAGGTTAGTGCAGCTAAACGAGGTTTCCATCGCAGAAGTGTTGTGCCAAAACACGCATTGTCATATAAAAAAAGGACGTCTTCATGGCCCAAACCCACCTGTCACCTGAGCGCTGGGTTAACGACAGAACGTAATTTGACACACGCATTACCGTAGAGTACTGATATTATAGTGGTCCTTCGTGACAGACATTCAAGAATGCTTCTGCTTCATCTAAAAGAATTGTGGTCATGAGATTCCATCTTGAAGATTATGTACGAGCATTTTTGGAGAAAACCCGACAGGGGCTTCTATATTTGTTCTCAGGTTTCAATGGTGCATTCATATCCCTTCGTCTGCATTCAAAGATTATTTTGAGAAATATGTTATCTAACCAGTTTTTGTTTAAGAGCCAATAATCTGGTAAGAACCTCTCCAGGAACGTCACTTACGGTTACTGCCAATGTTTTTACCAATGAACTTAGTTTTTAAACGAGGGTCTTTGGTCATCATCAACACACTTTGTTAAAAAACGTAATAAAGCGTTAAAAACTTTGCATACCCTATTGACGTTATTAAGTACCCAGTGCATACGTTATTGCTATCTTGAATACGGCTTTTTACATAGCAATCTCAATTATGAAAGTCACTTTCACTTGTGACTGGCCCTATTTAGCAAACCATTTCTCTCACATTATTTTAACCAATAATGATATAGAATTTAAACCATAATAACTAATAGGATATGACTGACAATAAAATTGCAAATTATATGAAAATAATAACACGAAATTACAAGTTAAAAATCAATCATGATTAAAATGTAAAGGGAGCTTATCGCGGAAAACCATAGTAAGTCGGCATCCACATTGGATGAAAAACGGCAGCCTCAATGTGATAAACCACAGTTCATTTCATTAATTTTAATAATTGAATGGGTTGTTTTATAATTCTGATTCTTGAGCGCTTGTTGCGATGAAAATCTTCTCAAGCAACAAACTCGAACGCATTCTTAGCCAGTATTATCGAAGCAAAGGAACTATGCACGAAATATATTTTATTCGTAATCATATTGTAATCTGTCAATTTCATGACATGACAACAACTGGGAACTAGATATTACTGAAACTAGCCGAGAATAATGAACTACCTGGGAATAATTAGTACATACCCCGAAAACTATTACATATCAGTGACGAGGGTTGGATAACTAACATAAAAGTGTTTTAATTTTTCAACTTTGACAAAATTGTTTTCAACATCTTTAACAATTTTAATAGATATTACTACTGACGAAGATAAGTGTTATCGAAACGTTTAGATTGTATAATTTAACATATACCATTAAAAAAACCCAAAAAAGATAAGTATTTTATTATGTTTTGTATTTATTTGTTACCTGCGCTTTGATAACACGAAAATGATAAGTGTTATGTAACACTTATCAATTAATTGAAATGTGATTTGTTCAAAATTTGAAATTTGTGAATTCCATTGGTTGATGGGGTTAGGTTGACACACGCATACTATTATCACTATCCTACTCGTGCTAATGCTATTAAGAATTTTACACAGCCAATCAAAACGCTCTATGGTGAATAAATTGCCAAAAACACTCTCAGATTGTGTTATTAGAAATCCAATTTTTATTGGAAATACTTACAAAATTAGGCACTTTAATTGGCTTAGCTGAGTTCTCATGAGAGAATTATAAACAATATAAAATAATACATTCAGCGAAACAGCTGATGCTTAATCGCCTACCTGAGATGCCCCACACATGTTTGATCGAATTAAGTTCTGAGGAACATGCAGGCTAGTCCATTACCATTATTACAACGGTATTTAAAAAGTCTGAGACACGACGAGCCACGTGAGGGCGGGCATCGTCGTGCGTCAGTAAAAAGTTTTCTCTACTTTCGGGGGCGAATGGTACGACATACTGTTGCAGAATATCTTGAATGTATCCATTTGCATATAAAGCGCCATTAACAATAACTAACTCTGTTCGGCCTCCTAAACATATCCCTAAACCATTACCGAACCTCCACCGACGGAAACAGTCGGAGTAAAATTAAATTGTTTCTCTTGTTCTCCTCGGCGGCGATATAATCTTTCCCTGCCATAGATGGGGTTAACGCAAAAGCGACTCTCATCTGTGAAAAGAACGTAGGCCCACTGGTCACGCCACTCGATGGCGTCGCTGAAGTTGTGGAGCTTTCTTCGTTCTAATGGTCCGATTACTTATTCTAATTCCACGTACATCCCGTTGTTTAGTTGTGGTACTGCTTTACACCTGTTTCGTAATGTTTGTAAGACTACAAATTTGTCATCTCTAGCAGTGGTTGTCCGTTTTCTACCTTGACCTTGTCTGCTTTTATACTCCCCAGTTTGCCTCCATCTTACATTACTGTAAGCCGTTGATTTTGACACATCGGAAACACAAGAGTAAGATCTACCATCTCCAATCAGCGCTGCGCCCCTCGCCACATTAGTACGACTCTAATCACCCATGCTTTTTAACAAGCAAAATTTTAAATCTGACTTTTGCTTTACTTTGACAATACCCGATAACATAAACAAAACTGACCCCTTAGCAATCCATAAAAAGTATGCCAATGAATTAATTTCAACAAAAACCTGTAGCACCGTTAATAACTACGAAATCAGAGTAAATAAAAAAATGAGAATGCTCAGAGAAGATCAATCTTTAATCTGGAATTATCAAATGATAATGCGTTTCATGAACTACTAGATCTAATTTGATTTTGTCTCCAGAAGTACTATTTTTGTTAATATCTCAGTCGGCTTTGAAATAAAATATAGCGAAACCCATATGTTTGAAATCGCAATAAAATACTCTATACAAATTTAAAATAATATACGGGATGTGTCATTAAAAAATTTAAAGTCGACAGTACTTCCGGTTAAACCGGAAGTTCAAAATCGTTAAAAATAATCAAAACAAATGCATAATTTATTGCAATATATAACAAAATATAGCAAAACCAGTTTAAGGAACAACATTGGCTTGTATTTATATTTCATTTTGGCTCTCAATCTCGTGTCGGCTACTTTTTGTCAAACAATGATATGACGGTTTCAAGGCACCATTTTGAAAGTACATTACATATTACAACAGAAGATATGCTAATTAATTGATTAACAGTAATGTAATTTAAGAAAATACAAATTTTTCTTTCATAATTGAAAATACTTACCATTTGTAGCTTGTTTTGTTAAAATATAAAATTACTCTCTTTGTCTCTAATTAAATTAGCATTGAATTAGTTTTAATCTGAATTAATCTTTAATTGAAACATGAATATTTCTGTTTTTGTTGCAGATTGGTGATTAACGAAGCTTTTGAATTTAAAATAATGTTTTGGGTAAGTGTCTTGTTTGATAATTTCAAACTATTCCACTCTGTTTCAATATATACCTTTTTGTGATGTTAATTTTTAGTTGTTATACGTTACCAGTGATGTAGATTTTGAATTGATTTTTAGGGTTACGCAGCGGTTAAGTTTTCTGTAATTCAATTTTGTACAAAGAGCCTAACAGTAGTTACATACACATTAGTTACATGCACGAACTACCGATCACTAAAGTATTGTTTTCGCAAAAAACCGATCTTGAATGTAACCGATTTAGTGAAACACAATATTTAGAGTTACTTTTAAAATATCTCAGTTATATCAAATTTTGGGTTAAAATTTATTTGCAAATAAGGGCACTTCATAGAATACGCTAAAGTATATTTTGTGAATATCTCAAAATCTGTTAACTTTATTGAAAAAAGGTGCCATAACCTTTATTTAAGATAATGATTACACAACTTTCCTTAATGATTTTTTTTCTAAAAAAAAAAGAAGGCTCCTAAAAAATAAATTAGCTTTTAATATACACTTGATTCCATATTTGACCGCGAGATAAAACGTCAGTATTTGACTCAAAATATAAAAATGTTGAAATTAGGATAATACAACAAGGCAATAAACAAGGCAAAGTGAATTAAAAGGAATTATTTGAACTTACTCTATCTTGTTTGTTAATCGTTAATCGAGTAGCAATATTTAAGTTTCTCTATTTTCTGGCGACGTAAATCCTAATAAACCATGACGAAAATTTTACCACTAAAGAGGGGTCTAGGGTACAATTTCTACGATCCACCTTTGCCACCGTTGTCTAAAAGATCCATTCTTGTCACCATGTTCACTTGCCACTTGGTCCAATTATTTAGTAGTAGTCCTAAAGTCTAGCTACACTTATTACTCATGTCACATAGCGACGCAGGTAGTAAGGTCTACTTTATCTGTTACTACTTAAGTCGAAAGGAGGAGCAGCAGTAACTGCTCTAAAGACAAGGACACCTCCGGGTCACAAGTGGAAGAACCAGGACACCGAAGAATTAAGTATAACCGATATACGCATCCAACAGTATAGAAGACACCGCCAACTGGCAAGGAAGATAGACGGCGAGACAACAAAAGTAGTTCAAGTTGTTAGTAATGGTAGTAATTTGTTGTTTTAACATTGGTTTACCTTCATTTCTTCAGTGGAGACGTGCCCTTCTGTTATATAAACATTTCTACAGTTCCTTATCATCTAACTTAAATTAAAACCAACTGTTGTCATGCACGGAACACCAAAATGGCGTTCTTGAATATTTCAAAAACTCTTTGCAACTTCGACAAAAAACCATGTGGCCATAACAAACAGAATACAAACACTTCAAAAGAAGAACTTCCCCGAGGAAATAGAAAAGGTCGTTGATGATATCCCTTAATACCCTCCAAATCCCACATCTTATAAACACCAACGTGAAGACCCGGACAACAAACATGGAAATAACTGCACACATTCATTCGCAAATTGCGCTACTTTTGAAACTACTCATACCTGTTACACTAGAATTCAATTAAAGGATGCTGATATAAACACCAGCATGCTAACAAAAGAAACAAAACCTTCCTTCGGAGCGTAATTGAAGATTAAATTATGGTTTCTGATATGGCATCGGAATAATTGTGCAGTGTAAGTTGTATAGCGTAGCATTTTAGAAAAAATCAGCTGAAACCAAGATGTGTTCGTGTATGTGCATTTCTTACACATTATTACATTTTAATACATCTGATACTAAAAAAATTTACTGACTTTTGTATAATTATATTATTATTATCTGAAACCTGTAAAATTTTCTGATAGTTTTGCCAAATTAAATGATATTACTGGGGTACACAGATAATAAACGGTTAGCATTACTAAAATTAGGAGCGCAAGCTGTATTACAGGTATCTTGGAAACATTGCAGAGCGCCCCACCAAACATGATAAAAGACGTATTTAATTACATGCTAAACAGTAAATAGGAAAGCTATCAAAAATTTAGACATTCACAACAGGGATAGAGTACTGATGTGTATTATCAAAATTGGAAGTGAAAGTCAGCTTGTTTATTTACCCCCGGGCATTTGTCCATTTTCAAAAACGACTCGTTCAAGCTTGTTTATAAATCTAGGTATTGCGATAAGACATTCCTTGTACGTAAAATAATATTTTGGTTTGATTTCGAGATTGGTTATATTTGTTACTGTATAGGTATTTTTACTAATTTAATTGTAAAACGTATTTTTATCACTGTTTGCAAAACGTGGCAATAGTCTTACACGCTAATTTGATGTCCGGAAAACCAGCATTTTTGCTGGTTTTTGCAAATTTTAAGTTATGCTTTGCTTGATTGAGATTGATTTGCGGATGATCTACTGTTTTCCCACTCCGGTGCCCTCGCGTTTAGGGAGAGCATCAGCTCTGAGTTCCGGTTAGCCTTATCTACAAACTGAGCGGTGGCTCATAGGAATTAGGTATATACAGTGGGGGAATCGTTATCTGAAGGTTATGAAGAATTGTTAGCTCAGATTTTTGTTTAGTTTGATTGCGATTGATTGATTTGTCTGATTTGGTTAATTAATTTGATTGATTGATATTTGATTTCATGTAGAGTGATTTGTTTGAGATTGATTTGCTTAAATAATTTGTTTGAGTTGATCACGATTTGGTTTGATATGCTTCGACTGATTTTATTGGTCGATTGATTACATTGACAAGGTTTATGACAAGGGGCGAAGGCCCGACAACAAATTCCGCCGTCTAATATGTGTCTTATGAGATATTATTTTTGGGTAATTTCTGTGTTTTAACAAGGGGGCCAAGACCCGAGAGCAAGTTCAGGCGTCCTATACGTATCTTGTGAGCTAGTATGAGTGCCAAATTTAATTATGACTCATAACTGGTCGGATTAAACCAAAATAAATAGGGTCTGTAAACGAATGCACGAAGACCAAGTTCCGGCGTTCTACACATGCCTTATCAGATAGCATGAGGGCCCACATACAACTTCAAATTTTCCGCCAAAACAAAAAATGACAAGACCATAGAACAAGTTAAGGAGACCGATACCTATCTTATGAGGTAGTATGGCCCCCTTATTAGAATAAAATTTCAAAACTCCCGCCAATTGCAAAAATGTCCGCCCAATACCGATACTATTGCAAATTTCCTGTCCATAACAGAGGTCTAAGACACGTGAACAAGTTCCGGGGTCTTATGAGATAGCATGACGGCCCCTTAGAATATTATTTGAAATTTCCCGCCAAGGGGGCGAATACCGGACAAGGGGCTAAGACCCTAGAACAAACTCAGGAGTCTTAAACCTGTCTTGTGAGATAGCATGAGGGCTCCTCTTACTAGAATACAATTTCAATTTCCCACCAAAACGAAAAATGGCAGCCAAAACAGCCTACAAAATTTAATTATGACTCATAGTTAAAAACAAAATGGCGACGGAATTTAATGCTGACTCAATTAAAAACAAAATGTCGGCGGTAATTAATTATGACCTCATAATTAAAAACAATAGAATGTCAACCGCAGGAGATCTATAGCTGACAAGGGGGCGAAGACCCCTGAACAAGTTCCGGAGTATTATGCAGTGGGTGAAGGTCTGAGAACAAGGTTCGAAGTGCTATACCTGTCTTATGAGATAGCATTATTAGAATACAATTTCAAATTTCCCGCCATACCCGACAAGATGGCCGCCAAATCAAAATTGACGATAAAACAAAATAGCCTTCAATCCACGTACGACAAAATAGCAAACAAAATGGCCTACAAGCCACACCCACAAAATGGCCGCTACCAATCAGAAACTAGGAGGCGGAGTCCGTGGACCAATCAGAAACTACGGGGCGTGGCCCACTCTCAGGCCCTCCAATCACAACACTATGCGCGCGCATTTGCTTCCCCTCCAGGGCTTGAACTGCCAAAAAGGCCTTAATTAGGGGTAAAAATATAGTTAAGAGGCTGAAAATCACCCTCGAAAAGAAGCCGCCACCACCCTCAAAGACGGCCAAGGGCACTAATTAAGGTAAAAATGCTTTCAAGGAGTTGAAAATTCCATCTAGGAGTTGAAAAACGCCCCCCAAAAAGAAGCCGCCAAAATAGGGGGGGAGGGGGGGAATGGCCACGGCCACGTGGACGTGACAGTCCGACCCACCAATCATGACGCCAGGGACTATTCTGCTCCCTTCTACTATTTAAAATTAGATGCACGCCGTGAGAACGATAATTAAATAGTGTATAATCATCATTTATGTTAACATCCAGGGCCATAATAAAGAATTATAACAATGGATGAAATGCGCATTATTTGGCCAAACAATAAGATTGTAAACCATTCTTTTATTATCCCTTAGAAATACAGTATAAATATAAAGTGGCATATTTCCTACTAATTTTAAAGCATTATGTCCTAAATGATATAAAAAGTTATAAAAGTTAAATTGTCTGATTATCCGAATCATGCACGCGAATTCGAAAGAATTTTGGGCGTACTACAATTATTTTAAATATGTCATGTGACATAATTTATGCCGTAGAGGTTACTGTCTCAACAATTTTTAAGGAACCTGGGTGGTAGTCGTCAATACTTTTACACCATTTATGCTCTTACTTTCATCTTACTTCACCAACAATGTGTTTATTACCTTATTAATAATAGCAAGCGATTTCTTTAGATGCTCATTATAGGGTGTAACAAGGATCTACCTTAGTACCATTATGGTGTGTGCTATATCGCTAGAAAATTATGTATAATAATATATGCCATATGTAATCCAGTAAAATATCGTAAATTCATTAGCACTCCTAAAGAAGCTGATAAAAATAAATTTCCGAGAACTTGAGTAGCTGAATAGGATAAATAATTAATGACCGAATCCTATAAATTGTAAAATAATATTTTTGGTTTATTGAATTAGTGTTAAATAAAATAAGTGGAAGATTTTGCTTGGTTTTTTGTTATTTTTAATCCATTGAGACTAACAAGATTTTAATTCCAAAAGTGGTACTTTAAAACCTGAAATAAGGGAGTAATGAGTAAGTTTTAGATCCTGTGGAGCAAAAAATTCATTACCTTGCACTGTTATGTGATAAAGTTCAGTCGTACACAGCCGCGATAAAGTACAATCCTTATAACCTAATTCTTACGTTAATCTACACGATGAAAATCTGTTACGACGATGATAAATGATGGTATCCTTCACAGGTAACTAAATCCAACATTCACAGTATTACAGATAAGGGGAAACCATTGCATTATGACTTATAAACGAAGCAATTCTATAGTCACAATGATCGGTGGGATCGCCCCTTCATTCACGTTTACTTTTGCTACTTTGATTTTGGTACCGTATGCAGTTTTACCTGTGATCTTTTTTCACTAAAAGAACTTCACTATCTGTTTAGATTTAATTATTAATCCTTAATATTCTATAGATACAGATGCTTACCTTTACATCAAATTTCTATAACGAGGTTAAAGCTTAACCTGGCTTCTGTTGTTACTCAACAAGTTGACCTTATTTATACCTTTAAATTGCTTTATGTATTTGCTCAATACATACAGCTATCACAAAGTTTTCATTAAAATAGGTTAAGCCACTATTTCTTTAACATAAATTAGAATTTCCCAACACACAATGATTCAGAACTAGACACAAATACCATTTAGTATATCCCAAGCAGATTCGTAGTATAAATACTACAATACTTAATTATATGCTAGATGCACGTTTACGAAAATCAAAAAACTACGTGGTTTCATGTTCAGCCCAGGTCTTACAATCAACAACCCACGAACTTCTTCGGGGTCCCCGTTAAATAGCCTTGAATCACGTCATCAACGATAATGAACGCCTTTCCTATAAAATTCAAATCTAATTCAATGAGAAAGGGCTTCGGCCACACTTTATATACGGAAATGCGTAGGTGTGCCAGTTCATTAACGTGGTCATCAATACCACGTTTTTGCCCTCAAAATGACCATAAAATAGCCAAATGTACACGTCAACGATAAAACGGACAACCTCTTAAGTCAGCCATGATACCATCAGCATGAACCTACCTAAACGTTTCGTAATATTTTTTGAAAGTACACAATAAAATTTTTTTTCGTTTTATATTGTTAAATCTTATGACATTCATTCCTTTATCTTAAAAATATTCCCTTTTACATATTTTCAATTAAATGAATTTTAAGAAATTTGACCCTGTCGCGCTTTCTATCAAATAAAGCCCAGTGGCAATCTGTAAAAGACCGTAGCCGGGCGAATTTAAAAGGTATAGGTAATATTGTCACTTCCCTAAATGCTTCTTCTCAAAATAAATTTTTCCAACAAACAAAAATAAGTAATTATATTCCATAAAACAGTTCTCGTCCACATGACTTTATAAGCTATGTTAAACATACCAGTTTCCACTTACAAATACTTATTAGAAATGCAATAAAATATGATGTAGTACGTAATAAGCTTAATACTTTAAAATGATCTAACAAGAGTCAGAGATATTGATGTTGGCATAACTTTTTAATTGATAATTTAAAGTTTACACTGTACGAACTGCTGCAATGATAGCTGGCAGAAGATGGACAGCCTATGATAGGTCCTTCCCAACATAGAAATAGAGTCTGAAAGCTTAAGGTCTGGGCCATTCATATTTACAACAGGAAATGATAGATCTTTTTTGGCGGTGACAAGGCAATATTGAGTTTTATTAGCATTACATTTAACTAGATTATTACTTCCCCATTCGAGGATACGTTATATGTCTTTGTTGTTTGCGATTGTCATTTTAGCTTCAATGCCTTGATTTGAGACAAAGGTGAAATACCATTATGAGTAGATTGTGATGAACTACAATGAAGAGTGCTGTCGCCAATAAAGCAATGGTTCGGGTTAGTCGTTGAAGAAATAAGATTATGTATAGCAGAAAAGTGTAGGCGCTATAACTGATCCCTGTGCATGCTCGCGTTAATGCTAATGAAAAAAAGCCATCAACTACGACACGTATTCGTGTTTTATCGAGGAAACTAGAAACCCAGTTAATGGGCGTATCATTTAATCCAATGAGGCGAGTTTGGCAACTAAACACTTATGCCAAACTTCATCACATGGCTTTGAAATATATAAAGCAACTACAAGGACTGGATCGTTCTAAATTTGGGTCACCTATGAAAGAACATTACCTGTTGAACGACTTTGTCTAAACCCATATTGGTGGTCGCTAAGGGGTTTATTAGTTTCAAAGGAAGAGAGCGTTGGTGATTGATGGCTTTTTTCCATGAGTTTAGACTAAGTGGCAGTGATGACAATTGTTCGGTAGTTAGTGGAATCGGTGTTATAGCCTTTTTAGGAATAGGTTGAACGTTTGCTAATTTCCATGATGAAGGAAATTCCCCAGAAGGCATAGATATACCGAATAGAGCTTAGATAGGACTGGTACTAGTTCGGGGAAGATTTCTTTAAGAAAGCTGGGATACCGTCTAGGTCAGTCGCTTTATTGAGATCAAGCCTACTTATAATCGATTCTAGAAGCTTGTACCGAAAATGATTTGGTTTCATAGCGTATGAAAAACAATTGTCTAGGGGCACATCATTTCCAGAATCATTGAAACACGAATTTGGTGCAAATAAATCTACAAAAATACACATCTACAGATCCTTTAAAAGATATCAAGGCTTTAGCTAAAGACCGAGATTTACGACTGCCTAAAAGAGATGTAGCTAGTTCATTGCATTTTCGTTACAACTTTTTAGCTTTAGCTTAATTGAATTTAAGTTTAATTTGTAAATGCTCACTATTTCCTGCTCTTACTCATTTTTCTTTCATGAATTGGGTGCGTATTAAAAACAAAGAGCATACATCAGCTAATATAAAGGATTTGAAAGGAAGTATATAGTATTAATTGTTTCTGAAACAAATTACTAAGTTCCTTGTATTTTCAATGAACTAATGCGAATTCATATTTTAATTAAAATAAAAACCGA
Organism: Vesta saturnalis; assembly: GCA_036346205.1. NCBI lineage: Eukaryota > Metazoa > Arthropoda > Insecta > Coleoptera > Lampyridae > Vesta > Vesta saturnalis. Next base: position 1,717,603 of record JARFJB010000229.1, on the reverse strand, counting down.
GTCTTGAAATAAAATTATGAATTGGTCATCATTAGTTAAAGTAAAATCATTGTATTTGGTATAATATCTTTGTTTTTGTGACGGCAATGTTAAAAACCGGCCTTTGAATTACCTTACCTTACCTAATTAAAGTAGATCAGCTTAAGTACTCCTATTTAAGCTTAATAATGGTGTAATTGGCACCATAACTACCATGAAGGCAGTCATACGTTACAACTAAATGTCGAAGTGAAAGCGAACTGTTAACCTCGTTAAAGTGAAAAGCATTATGCGTTAGTATCAGTTGATATCTGTGTCGATTAGGTAAGGTAAAACATTCTCGGCCTGACAATGGAAAACTGCGACTTTCAGTTAAAAAATAATTTTATTTTCCTACGTAATCTCCCTTGACTTCAACACACTTGGTCTAGTGTTTCTCCAACATCAGTATTCCTTCCCGGAAGTGAGAGTCTGGAAGGTTGTGAAAATAGTCATCTATGGCCCTGTCAACTTCTTCATTCGATGCGAAGCGCTTCTCAGGAACAAATTTCTTCAAGTTTGGGAACCGATGGAAGGGTGCCAAATCAGGAGAATAGCCGAGCAAATGGTACCTCAAATCGCGCAGTTTTCCCATCGCCAACGTACCCTTGTGTGAAGGTGTGTTGTCCTGGTGAAAAATGATATTTTTCTTATTCAAGCCAGGCCTCTTCTCGCGAATTTTGGCATCCAGCTTGTCAAGAAGGTTGGAGTTATATTTGCCTATAATTGTTCAGCCTTTTGCAAGGTAATCAATTAACAGGATCCCTTTCGCATCCCAAAAGCGCTGGCCATGATCTTTCCGGCAGATGCGATCTATTTCGCTTTTTTTGGCGCTGAAACACTGCCTTCCACCCACTACTTGGACTGTTGTTTCATTTCTGTAGAGACATTGGTCCACCATGTCTCATTCGTGGTGATAAATCGCGGCACAGAATCTGTTGGATTCCTATTGAATCGGTCCAAAAACTGCTGCGAAAATCGTTTACGCATTTGTTTTTGATCGGTACAGAGCTTTCGAAACCCTAACTCTTTGTGCAAGATGTTTCGGATTCTTTCTTCCGATATCCCCACAGCTTCAGCTATCTCACTCACTTTTACTCGCCTATCGTTCAACACGATATGAAATTTTTCAATGGTTTCTGGTGTGGTTGCAGTTTCTGCCTACTTTTTAATGGTTGACGTGGAAAGAGCAGAGTCCTTGTAAACTTTTGTCAACTTCGGAGGAATTTCATTAGGGGTTAATCCATCCAAAACGAAGAATTTTAACGAAAAACACGCAAGACGTTTACTGCAAAAATTCGTGTAAACAAACTACTTGGTGCGCCATCTCTGTGTCAAGCCGAGAACCATTAATTCTTAATTGCACACCTTTTAACATCTTTAAGATGCCTACAAAAACGTGCCAAGAATCCGTGTTCAATTTTAGTGAACCCCTCAAATAGTTTCAAGAAAAAAAGACTGCGGGATCCCAAAAAGTATAAGCCTACGAATCCAAAAACGATAGGCCGGGCTTGTAATGCATGTGGTAGAAAGCTTTCCTCAAGTGCCACCGCTCGCACGCAATTCCCATCCTATGGTACAAAACATCTCTCAAGTTTCCGTGCACAGATTTTTTAAAATGTAAAAAAAAACAATTTTTTTAAGCGCAAATTTAGTTTAGTAAAATTAGTGAGTTAGTACTGACAAGGAATGTTTAAAAATAGGTAATTTATGTTTAAGCCTCTCACTTTAGCTATTGTACCGCTATTTTTACACATATATTTATAAATTGATTATATCAAAATCTTATGTAAGCTTAGAATAAAAAACTGTATTTGAAAAATTGCTCTTTTATTATGTATTTGAATATATAAACGGAGTATTGACTTCATCATAATAAAAATGCAAGGTGTATGACAAATATTTTATATCGGCGAAACAAAAATTTTTAAAATGTTAAGGGGTAATAATCGAGTAAGAATATTTGAGCAATTTTACAATTATTTTGATTTTGACATATTGACAGTACCAATATTTAGATTTTATTATGAGGGAATTAAAAAAAAACATTGTTAATGAGTATGTAACAATTAAAGTATTATATAATAATATATCTGTGTTTGTTGAATGTGTGTTTAATGTCAATTATATTTGAACAATCAATTACGGTTTTTAACGTTTTATGTTAATTATACATCGATAGATTTTTGACCACATGGTTTTGTTCCCATACCTAAATTATTTCCAACATTATCGATAAATTAGCTGATTTTTTTTGTATTGTATTTCTGATATACTCATTAAATTTAACAATGTGAGGGTCTTAGTGTGGGAGCTTTTTTCAAATACTGTCATTCGATTTTTATATGTGCAGTAGTTTATAAATATTTTTAATAGAAATTGTTTTTTAGGACGCATCATCTTTATTTGCCATTTAAGATCACTGCAAAACCACAATTATATAAAGCTTGGGCAACAACAGTTGCATTTTACAGAACACATTTACAATTTTTCAATTCCTTGTTCGTGTCTTTGTAATGCTCATACCTGATTGTGCTCCTATCTCATTAAACCGTAATATTTCTTACGCAATTCTATAGAGGACCACATGCATTCTCTGAGACTGTCCTGGAATTACAGTTGTAGCATAGTAAACTCAAGAAAATCACACAACTACTACACTACCTTCGACCTAAGTATTAAACAGCTTAAAATTAACAAACAATATGAAGACGAAAGATCACAATGTGAGCATATGTAATACAGAAATGCTAAAGAATTTAAAATCAATAAATGAGTGTTCTCACTATTACCAAATAAAAATTGTACTATAAAATGGTAATAATTATACTGTTGATTGTGAGGTTTATAGATACTTTGCAATTATTTCCTAGTTTCGAGGACATCAAATAATCCAATCATTATTCTTTCATTAAATATGTAGCTGGTTTGTTTATGGGTCGTACAAATGTGTTATTGTCATTTTTATTGTATATTGTCATTATAAACAGACAGATTGCTAACCAAATTTGTACAATGCTTTGTACAAATACATTTCAACTTTCTATTCCTAAGCTGCATTTTTGCTTTAGGAAGAAGATTAGGGCAGCTACCTTTAAATTATGGTAAATATTTAATCAATGTTGTATTTAAAAATTTCGTGCATTGGTTTGGCGATAATTTTTAGTAAATTTACCGCAAGATAAGTTTCAGAATATTTTCTATTAGCTTTTTCAAATATAGACGGGAAGGAGTAACTTGAGAACATTATTAGACTGAAGAATAATTTAAATTTCTGAAACTCTAATCAACATTTTTTGGTAAAAGGGTACCTTTCATGTCACACCATTATTATTAAACTTGATAATCACCTTGTAGACGCTAATGCTTTAAAATAAAAATATCAGCACTAGACTATTGCGCAAATAATGTTTAATTTATCTTTGTAGCAAATTTTTGCATTTTAACGATAGTGGAACTGATGCGTCAGTATTATTATTTTACCGATCACATTTTCTCTTCACGTTACTTTCCACTTTCCACCTTCACAATTTTCTCCTACAATCTGTATAATTAAGTTAATGGAGGAGATATTTTACCTCCGTAAATTAGACTCTCCATTGTTAGTAACTGTGTGGATATTTGCAGCACGGTTCATTTCTCCGTTTGCGGCCTTTTAAGATAATAATTGACTACCGAGCATAACAAACGTATTTTTCATTTTCTCACAACTCCATAAACAGAAGTCACATGGAGTAAGGTCACAAGATCTGGCAAACCATTCCAAGTCGCCACGAAGTGAGATCACAGACTGATGTAATTTTTCATGGAGTACGGTTACTTTCTGGCGGAATGTATGACAGTAGTCCCGTCCTGGTGAAACCACATATTGGCTGTATCCACTTAACCCAGAGCGGTCCATCAGTTGTTTCTGAGTATATAACAATACCGCTCACCGGGAACTGTTATTGCACTACCGCAAAAAGGAAGGGGCCAATCACACCACTTCCCCATAAACCACACCAAACTGTGTTTCGCAGTGGATGCATGTAGCACTCTTGGATCACTCTAGGGTTTTCTTGACACCCAATGCAGCAATTTTGTCGGTTAACGAACCCAGACAGATGTGCCTGATCACTGGAGATTATTCCAAATTGTTGTCCTCGTCTTGTTTTGTGAGAATCCATTCGCGAATATTCTACGTTTCAAATGATCTGTGGGTTTAAGATATTGTGTCAACTGAATCTTGTATAGATGCATATGAAGATCCTTTTTCAAAATTATTTGCAAAGAAGTTATCGAAATTCCCAATTGTTGAGAACGAACCACGCTGAGGCGACTTCTGAGTACTCACAGCCACTATCCTGCACCAATGCAATGTTTTGTTCAGTACGAATCGTACGGTTTTACCACAGCGATTTTATGGATACCTCGAGTTAACCACATCATTAATGCTGTAAAGCTTCACTACGTCCGAAGATCCCACGAAGTCTACGAACGGTCTTTGAATATCACTCGCCGGTTTTATAATTGTTTTTCAAATGATGACACGCTTCTCTTTTGTGACCCGCTGCATGACAACTAGGATCCTAAAACACACAAACAACAATTGATAAATTAATCGGAATTACAATCGATATTGAAAGGAATAAATACAGTGGTGTTAACAAAAAATTTACACTCAACTTAAAAATTGCATAATATATGCGGTGTTTTAAAATAAGTCTAAGGTTATAAACGTAATTCAAGATAAAGTTTCATTGTGTGCACTGAGAAAATACGTGGTTTCTGAGCCAGTTTTGACGTTGAAATTATGTTTATGTGCCTTTACGTTTAACTAAGTATTGCCCTTACACCATGTTTGCATGGTTATGTTTTTTTTACTATGCTTTTGTCTTTGTTTCAAGCAACAAACTAATTTTTAAGGCAAAAAATGTCAGATGCTGTGTTTATGATAATCGTGAACTTTTTGATATATTTCTAGTATCCGTGAATAGACAGATAAGTAACATTTAGTCAAATGTGCAGGAAGGCCAAAAAACGATCATGAGGGTGGTGGTAAATAGAACAGATTTCCTCAATGTTATACGTCATTATAATTTTGTTCGAAATACTTTTTACCTTATGTAATCGACTTTTTCTTCACTATCGTTAAATCGACTTATAAGCGCGTGTGTGCGCTTGTGCGTGTGTGCGTGAGTGCGTGTGTGCGCGTGTGCGTGTGTGCGTGTGTGCGTGAGTGCGTGTGTGCGTGTGTGCGTGTGTGCGTGTGTGCGTGTGTGCGTGTGTGCGTGTGGTGTGTGCGGGTGTGCGTGTGTGCGAGTGTGCGTGTGTGCGTGTGTGCGTGTGTGCGTGTGTGGGTGTGTGCGTGTGTGCGTGTGTGTGTGCGTGTGTACGTGTATGCGTGCGTGCCTGTGTGCGAGTGTGCGTGTATGCACGACACCCGCAAGTTACAGCATTTGCAAGATTGAAAGAGCGTTTCGAGCAAACATGCAGTATTCATTACGGAGACAATTTAGAACGAGAAAGAACCGCAATTAGCAAAGGTAATGAACATTTAGTTCTTCAATCCGTGATTGAAAATCCTCACGTTTCTTGCCGACAATTGGAATTAGAAGTTGGAGTTTCAAAAACATCAGTTAATAGAATTATAAAAAAATATAATATCATCCATACCATGTTCAACTTGCACAAGAATTAGACGAGGATGACTTCGTTAATAGATTAAACTTTTGCAATTGCGCCATAAATAAAAATTTAGAAAAACCCAACTATTTTAGCATGATCTTATTTACTGATGAAGCTACTTTCCACAAAAATGGATACGTTAATAGACATAATTTCCATTATTACGATACTGAGAATCCCAGATTTAGAATTACTGTTGATCAGCAACACCGCTTGCCACTTAATGTTTGGGCCAGAATTATTGGGGAAAGAATTATAGGACCATATTTCTTTGAAAACACGGCCAATGGTGATTCATTTTTAAATTAAATGTGCAACGAATTTGAAACTTTTATTGAAGATTTACCTTTACAAACCCTTAGAGAAATGTGGCTGCAATTAGATGGCGTCCCTCCACATTTTAGCAGAAACGTTAGAAATTATTTAAATATTCAGTTTCAAAACAAGTGGATTAGAAGAGGAGGGCCGATCTCCTGGCCTGCAAGATCGCCTGACTTGACAAAGCTGGACTTTTTTCTTTGGGGTTGGATTAAAGAAAAAGTCTATCAAACTCCTCCAACGACTGTAGATGATATGAAGGCAAGAATTAGAGACGTCATTCAAAATATAAGTGTTTCCACGTTACGAAAAGTAAATTTGTCGTTTATTCCAAGTCTTCATATTTGCCAGCAACAAAATAGTGGTCACGTTGAACATTTATAGTAATTTTAAGTGTTTGTATTTCAGTATGTATGTATGTATGTTTTTTAGGTTCTTATGTATTCATAGCTTGCTTTGACCGACTAATGTTAATCTCCTTCAGTGTTATCAACGAAAAAAATTGAACAAACTTAAATATCTCCGAAACTATTAGGGATAGGTATAGAATATATTTAATAGAAATGAAAGCCGACTAATAGACGAAGACAAGGCATTAAAAAAATATAGGGTGTGCCATTTAAAGAAATGAAGATATAGCGTTTTCAAATTTATGTTATTGAATTAATTTTTGTGATCACTCTGTATATTGAAATCCAATTTTGACAATATATTAAAGTAAGCTCATGTATGAATAAATTCTATACCAAAGATAATTTTTTATCTTTAAAAATAACTGAGATACGCCTACTTGAATTACTACATAAAAATGTCAGTTTGTAGTTAACTTTGCAAATATCTCAAAAACTGTAAGATTTAGCTTGCAAGTAATTCTTATAAAAAAGATGTAAAATTATGAGGAGAATCGAAAAATAAAATAATATATAGGGTGTTCTATTTAAAAATCAAAATTTCTATATTGTACCGCTTGTAGATTACACCCTTATAAAGCTTATAAAAATAGGCAACTTTCGTATTTAAACTTATCTTCTAAGTTTAATGGTTAAGGAGCTATCGACCGAATACGCACTATTGGGACACCCTGTATATATATATATATATATATATATATATATATATATATATATATATATATATATATATATCCAATGTTTAATTGATTTCGTTGTTTATTTATGTCAGAGGTGATAAATCTGTAGAATTTACTGAACATTGCTCACTATGGGTGATAGTGTGGAACCCATCGCCATCCTAAACTCTTGTTGGTAGAATTTGTCTTCTACCTGGAAATATGTAGTTCTAATGCATATTGTCAGAAGTTCCATTATTGTGTTTACCGAGAGTTGCGTGTGTTCGTCTAACGTTTCATCCTTTTCCAACTTGTCCTTTATGATAGTTAGTGCCTTATCGGTAGGCACATTTGTGGATAGACTCACAATGTCAAAGCTAACCAGTATTTCTTCGTGGTTTGGTTGGAAGTTTCTAATGGTTTCCACGAAGTGCTGCGTGTTCTTGACCATAGACTCGGTTTTTCGCGATAAGGGTGTGATGATACCTAGCAGATAGTGTGCTAATGGGTGACAAGGTGAATATCTCGAGCTCACAGTCCGCTTCCGAAACGTCGCGCTCCAAAGCAAAAAGTATGGAAATTGGTCGAGCAACTCCCCTAATAGAAAACCACAGTCACAAAACACTTATAATACAGAATTAGTAACTCAGTACGACCCCGAAGTCAAACAACTTTCCAGAAGGCTTGCAACATCAATGAACAAGCTAGCACTAGAGGAGAACCACCTAACCTTCCTCTGCAAAGCCCGTAATAACAACGTAATACCCACCGGGCACACAGCCGGAAAATATCACTAATCGCAAGGAGAGCTAGCGAAGCGTTAGTCAAAGAACGAATCAGACATCACCGTTTCAGAAGGTACCAGCTCGAATATCAATCCAACGAGACTAGAGAAACCATTTGAAATGGAGTGAACGAACAAGACTTTGATAGGATAGATACGGCTACCAGAAGTAAATATTCGAAGACCAAGGCAATGCACAAAGAAATTCGAAAAGCTAATGAAGAAGAAGAAAAAACCAACCAACATAAATCGAAAAAACTCTGTCATAAACATCTCTAAACTACAGTTGAACGAAAACGAAATGCAGGTTCTGGACAAAGGCTTGAACTATGCGACAACACCGAGGTATATTCCGAAAGTAGATTTAATAACCGCAGTCGAAGAAACAGCTATGATATTAGATCCTGAAAAAGCCGAACAATACAGAAGTAAGGTTAGATCAGTCATAGATTTATCTAGGTGAACTAAACCTAACCTCTCTAACCTAGAAATATATATATATATATATATATATATATATATATATATATATATATATATATATATATATATATATATATATATATATATTTATGGAAGACTTTGAAGACCAAACGATATCCAAATTCACAGAGAAATCAAGGATGTGGCTTAGATACGTGGACGATTCTTTCGTAGTTTGTCAACACGGCAAGCATAAGCTAGATGAATTCCTAGCTCATCTAAATAGCCGTAAAATTCACAATGGAATTGTAGTCGGAACAAAAACTGCCATTCCTGGATGTACACAGGAATGACAACACTTTCACGACAATGGTATACGGAAACCTACCCACACTTATAATACAGAAACATTAGAGCTAGTTATTTATTTAAGCTAATAAAACAGTTCTTATGACAATTCTTACGTTTGGATTTGTTACAGAAAGGGGTTCATTACAAAGATTAATCAGATCTGGTATTTTTCCTACAGTTACAGATACGTATTGAAAAATAAAATTTATACCATTCTCGTCAGTAAGACAAACTTAGCAGTGGGAAATGTGATCTTTTGGTTCGGTCCAAATCATGGGTACAGCAAAAGACATATGACGGGACCCTTTCTTCCAATCAGAGTTTGCATAGATATCGAAATGCCTTATTCTGGGTGATTTGCATTAATTTGTAATATAATTGAAAAGGTTCGATATTCATTTTGGATATTTGGATATTTTGTGAATAGACATAAGATTAGAGTAATTAGACGGGGTTAGAATTAAAATATTGGTTTGGTTTGTAAAAAAATTATATAATGACAATTTGATTATTCTAAATAGATTGTGTTAAATTTAGTTACGTTTTATATTGACGGACACTGACTTACCCTAATCAAGATTATGCTTTTCTAAATTGAAGTTTCAGTTTATTAAATTATATTAGAGTAATTGCAAGAACCTTTAATTATAGTGCTTAACGTACATTTTGATCTTGATTATTGGTTATCGAATATTTTGGATTTTTAATAAGACAGTTTAGTTTTTCGTTTTTAAACGTCGGTAAAGTAAACGTTTGAATATATTATACAAGAGTGATCCCAATAGCTCAACTAAGATTGTTTTTAAAAGTATTTATGCTCTTGATTATGTTTAAATTGAACTACGCTAGATTTATATTGAAAAATCAGAGCTTTGAGCATTGAGTAAACGAACATCTTGCGGTCCCCTATATCGCAAGATTAACATTTCAGTTTAAGATAATTATTAAGATAAGTTTAGATCGTGGTGAGGCTCTAAGGATATTTATCCCAGATATTGAGGTTTGTTTTATGGTCTGAAGCTATTTTACATCTAACCGCGACCCATCCCACCTTAGTTGATGTTAATCGGCAATCCAATGAATACCATCTATAATATATCCTTGCCAGACCTTCGGCACACGTTTGTTGACAAAATATTCAAGGTCTTTTTGCGACCTTACCTTTCACGTAAATTGAATTTCGGGCCATAACTCCCTATGCGTGACTGTCCTTTTAGCATCCAAAAGCGGCAGTTCGTCTCTTAAAGTAACAAAGTGCGGATGTGAATGTGTCATGGCGTCTACCATCGCAGCTGATTTCGATAACCAAAGACTCATTCGCAATAAGTACCAAATTTTGCTATTAAAATTAAATATATGGACTGGCAACCTGGTAAATTAATACACATATGGACTAAATAAAGGTTTAAAATATTTGGATACCAAAAATAAATTTGAAATTATAATTCACAAGTCACCAAATTTATTTTTACACATTTGAGTACGTTAGGATTATTCTAGGAAGAATCACACCAATGTGGACATTGGATCTATAGGAAAAGAAATGTTATTATACAGACAAATAATTGGCACACATTTTAGAAAATAGCGACTTTTTGCCATTGATGAAGAAAGTTTCTAACTCCAACTATAACAGTAACTCAAATAGCTAGTTTTCAAGAAATGGAGGAACTGAAGAGGAAAAAATCAATTTGAATCGTAACGACAAACTCTAATCAACCAGTTCCTCAAACGGAGAAGATTTAGTTCACCTGAGCAAAATAATGTCATTCGTCCGGTTCAGGAAGGCAATGAAAGCGATGTCAGTAGCTCATATGTATCAAAAGCCATGGAGATAAAGGAGGCTCAGAGGCATACACGCGTCAAGCGCGTTTCTTGATATATTTTTTTATGTGTTGTTATAAACCGCGAATGTTAGAGCTTATCTTATTCTGCCTGGCTAAAGAACGCGCAGGCGACGCGGACACTTTTCACTGGTAACTCTGCCGTTGAGTGCTACTATTTTCAGTGGCGTACGCAACTATCGTTACTGTCACTGTTACTGTCACCAATGTCTGTAATTAGTGGTTTAACTGTAAGTCGAGTTCATGCTCTTTTCTGAATAAAATTATACTTTTCTGTTGCAATTACACGATTGTAGCACTGTTTCCATGTACTTCACCAAACGAATTTTCCACTAAAATTTTGCCATCGCCGAGCGTAAATTTAGTGTTATGTTTGGCCACATGACATTTCACTATTCCTCAAATTGTAAAACTGCATGACCGTGCTCCTCTAACAATTGATCGAATTTGTAGGTAATATGGCGCTTTTTATGGAGCTTGATTAACTCGTAAAGTTTTTGGTTTGTACCTAATAATAATAAGCTATATTCTTGTCAAAAAGTCATTCCATCATTTCTGCCTTTAAGGAATTGGTTGTGTGGTTTTTATTTACTTGTACGTTACGATAAGGTGCATTATCAGTGATCACTACTGATCTGCGAGGTAAATTAGGTATTAGTTTTTCTTGTCAATTCGGAATAAATTCCATATTTCCACCAACATTTAAGGCATTTAATTTCGAATATCATCAGCGTACATATGGCCTTCAGATTTGCGTAAACATGCAAACAAATTTGAGCTGAAGATAATATATACCAGTGGACCTAGAATAAAGCTTTGCGGAACACCTTTCTGAATTGGCAACCACTTGGAGCATGAGTTTTCAAGAAGTACTTGTTGTTGTATGCCCATCATGTAATTTTACATTTAGTCTACAGCTAAATTACTTAAACTTAAATAGTGAAATGTAAAGAACAACATACCATGGGTGATCGAATCAAATGCTTGTGAATAATTTAAAAGCACTAGAACGAAACATTTTTTATTATCTAAAGCAGATGTAATTTCACCATATGCAATAGTATGGTTCGACAACTGTGATTAATACGAAAACCTGAAATATGTTCAAGGATTAAGTGAATTAAGTGGTCAAGTAATTGCTTTTCAATGATTTTTTAAAAACTTTTATATCGCTACATACTTCAACTTGGGAATTAGAAGAATTTGGGCCATTTTCCAAGTATCTGGGTAACTCCTTGTTTGAAAAAAGAAATTAACGATGTGCACACGGTATAGTATAATAACTGGTATAAAGTAGAGGATCATGTTGATGTTAAGGCCATCATGTCCGGTAGCATTATTTTTTATTGATTAGGAGGGCGTTTATAATATCTTATCTACTTCTTTAATTAAATGAAATTGGAAAAATTGTGGGAATGTAATTTCAATTTACGGATCAACTATTTGTACATTGATAGTTACGTGTTGCTAAATATTATTATTTATTTGCGTTACAACTATTATTTAATCGGCAGTTATTCGTTTAAGTGGTTTTTGCTGATAAAAGTGCCTCTTGTGATGGAGTAATACTTTATTTATATCCCTTTCGCGATATCCGTTATTTACTGCTGTTTGTTATATAAATTAAGTTCTTTTTGAAAATTGGATTGTGATAAAGGTATATTTAATAATCTATGTTTATAAGAATTAAATGCCGCCATTTTATAATTATATGAAAGGCCAAATGAGTTCTGAACTACTGAGTCTGCATGGAAAGTTTTGTGAAAAATATAAATATTATAAATTACACAATTTGGAACTTTTAACTGAAACCCATACGTCTAAATTTTATTTTTAATCTAACGATTGATCATAAAGTAAGGAATCCACGACTATATCACCATATTTTATGGACTGATGAGAGTCGATTTATAAGTAATGGCAAGCCTAATCGTAAAAACTCTCACTATTGGCCTACATAAAATCCCCACGTAATAAACGAAACTCAAAACAAATGACAATTTGGTCTAAACGTTTGGGGTCAAAATTTAATTGGTCCACCTTTTTATAACCATAATCGTGAAGGCAAAACCTATTTAAGATTCTTACAAGAGGGACTTCCTCCTTTAGTGGAAGAAGTTCCTCTTCAGTTACGTCAAAATTTTGTTTCAACATGATGGAGCTCCCCCTTACAATTGTCAAGATTTATTTAGATAATTAAATCGAAATAGATGGATAGGTATAAATGGATCATTAATATAGCCTAAAAAAACACCTGAGATTACGCTACTGAGATTTTTTCCTTTGGGGAACTTTAAAAGATGTAGTTTACCAGAACCCTTCCCCAAATTAGAATAGCTTGCAGTAATATATCCAGGGAAACGTTGACTGGAATTTGGCAAGTAGAAAATGTTTATTGATATACTTATTTTTATTTTTATTTATGTAGAATTAGTTTTAAGAACTATATTGTTTTTGACTTGATTGAGTACTATCAACCACATTAACAAGATTTTTACTAAACTGAAATTGATATCCATCACTAAAAATCTTATTGAGTTCTCTGTCATTCATTTTCTAAGATGATTGGTTTTTGTATTGGTGTTGTCAAGTTTGACATAAATAAATTGCTAACTGTATGTATTTGCATATGGCTAACACGATTTTAAAACTCGTTTCATTAAATACATTTTTCCCTGAAACTTTTGAACACAAGGTAGAAAAGAGCTTTTGAGCTTTTATATTGAATTCAGAAAAATGATAACATTCGAAATATGCCTAAAAAATAAAATTCCATGGGAAAATTTATTTTCCATTTTGCCTCAATCATATTTTAATTAACTTCTTTCGTTTTCGCACAATGAGGCGTATGCGTAGAGTTTGAACCACCCTGTGCAGTGAAAACACAATGTGTGCTTTTAATAAGATTTTTAATTTTAACTGCATATGTAAAATTATTGTAATGCGGAGGAAACTTGACATATTTAATTGGTAAAGCATTTTTACCTCAATGTCTAGAAGAAACACAGCAAAAAAGATGCCAAAACCTATTTAAACGAAGGTTTTCTTCTTGTCTTTTGAAGTTATTTGGATGTTTGTATGCCTCAATAGCTTCACGTTGTAAACGAACATAGTACTGAGTTTGTCTTGGCAATATTTCCATATTATCAAATTAAATGCTCAGCTACCGCAGATTTCTTTGGTTGACCTAATCTTCAAAATCTCATATGTTGTTTGCGTCTTGTATCAAAGCTACGTTTTGTGGTTCAAATGTACGCTTTTCTACAGGAACAAGATAACGTTCACACGCTTTTTTGTAGGTCCTAATGCCATGATTCATTTTTTCAATCCTAACTGTAACATTATTCCTTATAAAAGAAAGAAAATCAGTAGCAATATTAAGCACTAGTTTTTTTTATAGTTGTATCTGGCAATTAAAATGTAACCACAGCACTACAATAATTTAACATATGTAGTTAAGATTAAAATTAAAAATCATATTAAACGTACACATCATGTTTTCACTTTTCCTTTCACTGTATAATAACAAGTACAATAATTAACCAAAAACTATTCCTTTGTTAAAAATTATTATTAATTTTATTAAATACATAAATAAAAAGTTTACCTCGAGTAGGATTTGAACCTACAACCTGTACTTTGCTAGAGTACCGAGCTAACCAACTGCGCCATCAAGGTTCAAGCCCCAATCGATGTAAATTTTGTCTTTATGTATGTAGAACTGATGTAAATTCTATATATAATGAGATTACAATTTCTTTGTTAGATGATTGATTATGCAAGTTAAAGTTTTTCGCGACTTGATTAAGTTTTGTTAAATTTGTTCTTTAATTATAACATTTTTCACTGTTTGTCTTCGTTAGTTAGATGTTATTCTGATTTGTCATCTTCAAGAGAGTTTAATAATTTTTAATTTATTAGAGATCTAGACATTCGTTGCTAAAATAAAATATAGTAAAATAAAACTAGATTCCATAGTTGGCTATATACGCTTATATTTGGGTTTTTAATTTTTATTTCATAAACTTATTTTGACATCTTAAATAATTCTTAAAGACGTTAACATTTACTGAGAACGATAACTGTATAACCGTATAAATTTATATAAAGATAAATAAAAAATACACCATTTAATGACTAAAAGACAAGTATTGGAATTATGCATAATAATCGTGAAAGTTTACATTTTCATATTTTATTTTTTATTGTCTGATTTTTGTACCTACATCAAAACTGAAAGTAATATTATTTTTTCAGCTCTTTCAACTTTTAAATTTCAGAAAAAGACATTGACATTGGAACTAAATGTTCTCATAAACTGGAATTTTCAAGTGTACAAAGTGTACGTAAATTTATATTATGCAGCCAATCAATTTAAAAATGTTACGATTGTTTTTCTTACAATTTCAAAGGATTTTCTATTTTTGTACACAAGCATTTCAGTTTAAATAAATAACGCATGCTTTCTTACGCTTTTCTATAATAAGTACAGTGTTTTTATCGATAACTAATTGGCTATTTATGCTATTGCAAAGGGAAGGAATATTAATTCTGTCATGTGAATAGTAAACAAACAATTCATAAAACGCAACAATCATAATGATAAATATTATTTAAATTGTTAAGCAAACCCTCATGATAGCGTAAAACAGATAAGTTTGTAATACCTCAGTTAACTAAATCACCTCAATAAATAACAATGCAGAAAATAAAAAAAAGAAAGGCTTTTTATCTAATGATGGAAATATATCTCAGTAACTAAATATCTCTCTAAAAAACTCATGTTAGGAGTAAATATATTACCCTCATCACTCGTCTAAAAACCAAAGGATTGAAAAAAAATACTTCTAAAATAACAAATATATATTTAAAAAAAGCTGCTTAATTTTCTCGGAAAATGCAACCCAAATTCCTATTTAAACTTTTCAGGATTAACCACCTACCGTATAGTATGTGCTTTTACTTGTTTTAGGAGCAAGAGAAATTGTTAGTGGTTACGCGATGCCGCCCCAATGGTAACGGTATGAGGTCCGAAGGGTCCTTGATGGATGACCTCAGGGCCCCCGGGCCTTTCGTATAGTCATGGCCGCCGTATTCACAGCAAAATTTAATTAAAACTTTACCTATAGCTTCTAAGGTATCACTCCTCAGAGAGAGTACAAAAATTTCTACATACTAAACTTTCACGTACCAAAATGTATAACTCCAAGGCGGTTTTATACATCATATGGATACTACCAACACAAATGTAAACGTAAACTTTTATACCACGAAATACAAGTTGTTTAGCAATGTATTGTATAGCCTATTACGTATTAAAAGTTTGGAAAACTAATAATTGTCTAAAAAATTTCAAAGTATGAGAACTGTTTAGAATATAAACTTTGTTTAATAATACATATTTTTTAATGGTAGTCATAAGTTCCAACTCAATCAAGTTTTTTATTACTTGTTTTTTCGACTTTTACTTACAATATACTTACAAATCCATTATTCTTAAACATGTAATTTATTTATAACTGATTTTTTAATTTTTAACTGTTTTTAATGTACTGAAAATAATTGCAATACACAATTTATAGTTATTTATATTATAAGTAAAGAAAAATTATGTTTTTTCATTACGAATCGTGATCTTTCTTATTGAGGCGCAGCCGAGATTAAAAACGCGATGAGTAAAGAAGAACCTACTTTTCTTCAAGAATAATACATAAAATTTTTTCGAACACTAAATGGAAATGGATTACGTTTGATAAGAAATTATTTAAAAAATTCATGACAAGCGCGAGAATCAAATTGCCGTTTCCGTCACTGCAGCAACTAAACAAAAATATGTAAACAAAGATAGCTAAACAAAAATTTTGTCAAGTGTTATCGCGTGAAAATGGAAATAAATAATGAAAGTCATCCTGAAATATCGGCATTAGCGCTTGAAGCTGTTGCTAGTTTATTACCCTTGAAATCACCAAATAAATAGGTACGAAACCTACAATATTTTCAATTCTTGGAGACAGTCAAAGAATGTAAGGGATACCGGTGAAGAAGTTACGCTTGCTTTTTTTCATGAAAAGGTTAGTTTTCCTGAATACATTCATTTATTTATTTTAAGTTCTATCTTTATATTTGATTATAGGCTGAAAGACTGGACTCTTCCACGCTGTGGACGACATATTCCATGTTGAAAAGTACGTTGAGAGTGAAAGAAAACGTCGGTATATCGAATTATGGGAAGTTACAGTAATATTTAAAGCGCCAAAGCGAGGGATATGAACCAAAAAAATCAAAAATTCTACAGCAGGATGATGTGTCAAAATTTTAACAGAAGCGCCTGACGATACTTTTCTTATCATTAAAGTGGCGTTAATTTTCGGTCTGTATGGGGTATGTCGTAGTAAGGAGCTAAGAATGTAAAGTGTGAAGGTTGTCGAGGATACCGGCTGTATTTTGGTTACCCCTCCATGACACTAAGACAAGGAATAAGCGTATATTCACCGTTACGACGGAAATGAGAGGAATTAATGAGATTGACTTGTACAGGAGATATATAAGCTTGCGTCCAAAACATATCAATCACTCAAGATTGTTCATATTTTATCTGAACAATAAATATACAATGCAACCCGTGAGGATCTACAGATTTCGAAGAAAATTGTCTATGTCGAACGTCAACCGCTTTTCTTGTTGAGCGTGGAGCGGATATCAGAAGGCTCAAAAATAGTGGAGGATGGCGATCAAACACGACCCCAGAAAAATATATAGAAGAAAGCATTAACAATAAAATGGCGACTTCGAAAATGATTTTTCATCCATCATCGTCAAATAGTGGATGCCAGAATTCGTCTGATGTTGTCCTAGAACATACTGTATTACAGTTGGCTCTAGCATTTAGCGATTCATCATTTTCTACGTCAAATGGATGAGTTCCTGAGAAGATTTTATCAAAATCGTCACTATCATTTAATGATTTACAGTGAAAACGCTGTACAAGCATAAGTTTTTCTAACGTTAATAGTTGTACGTTTGATAATAATTATTCCAATAAATAATTAATAATTCTTTATGAAGAAATGGTTGCTATAAAGAAAAGTGATACTTTTCCTAACGATTTGTAATAAGAAAATATCGTCCATTTCCATTGAGTGTCCGAAAAACAGAGTTAAACGTAGACAAAAAAAGTGTATAACTCTTTTGTTATAATCTTATCCCTAAATAAAAAATTATTATTATTATTAGTATACGTATTTTCACCTAAAAGTGAAGCTTTATACACAAAATAAGGTTTATTGTGTTTCATATACGGTCTTTTCAAAATTATAAAGTTGAGTATGTTCATTTCATGGCTCGCTAATTTGTTTTTCGTAAATTTGTTAATCTTTATTCATGAAATTTTTGAGTAAAGGTATACAAAAAACACTGACCTAGCGTTACCAGAAGATAAGAGGTGACAGAGAGCGCCATAAAACAATATTTAATATTTTTTTCATGATAACTGTTTAGACTTGACTCTAGCTTTAAATTAGATGGAATTTCTGTAACGAGAAACAACCTTTAACCTTTATGTGGCGGAAAAATAATGTAACGTAGATAGCGAGAGGTGGTACCAAGGTACCACTGTGTATTTTCGGAGGTGTATCGTATATGTATAGGACTGCGCGAGCCTAGCGTAATAACCACAACCATTTTGCATTTAGTGTATGTTGTGGTTTACTCGAGCGTAGTTATAGTAAAAGAAAAGAAATGCCTTGCGTTATAATTCACATAGCAAGTGCGTCTGATGGCGAAGGGTGCAGAGCTATATCACTCGTCGGTCTGTTGTTGATAGTCTCTCATATGATTCCAGAGGATACTGTAATAATATGTTGATGGTATATACAATATATTTGTAAAATTTAAAAAATGGTGTAAATGTTTTAAAGCGTTCTCCATACAAATTGTTAAAATAACCAGAGATACAAAGCATTCAGTAAAAGATAATGCCGTTGACTCAGAAGGCAGATTAAATCAGGGCTGGTTCATGCTTTTTGATTTGCTTAATTACCACAACTTTCTGCTTAGTTATTTCCACTTAACATCAATATAGTAATTTCAATGCAACAATAATAAAAATTATCTCGGACGCCAAGTTATTTTTTTGATTATACTCGGAATACAATAAAAAATTCACCAAAATGTCAAAATAAAAGATACACAAGCTATGTTTATTAAGCATTTAAATTTGGAATTATATAAAATATATCTTAAAAATAGCCTTATACTAAGAAATCATTAGAGTATAAATACCTGTTGTAAAAATTTATGTACAACCTTTTGAGAACCTCTGGTATCAAAAGGAATGCGGAAATGTAAACCAAAGATGATGTAATCTTTGTACAAATGGTGCTCAATATGTCGTATTTTCAATGCTGTACGTTGTAAACCATACTAAAGTTAAATTTACTTCTTAAAAAATTTATCTTCATTAAAATTTGAATAAGTCAGTATTTGTTGCATTCTCTTGAAAGTTCAATTAAAAAATGTGATCTAAATTTAGATCTGAATTAAATGCCAAAAGTAGTAAAAGTATTAGTAATAAAAGTAAGTGTAAGTAAGTGCCTGCAAAAAGCAAATGTTTCAATGTTGCATACCACAACTTATAAATCATTAATAACCAAAAACCCTTTTTTTCTTATATTTTACATCTAAATGAACGAAGAACGTAAAAGATTCGTTACAATACCTTCAAATGGATGAGTATGTTGTATTTTTTTATGTTCAAATATCATAGCTTATCTTTTAGGGTGGCAATTCTAAAGCAATGTTACAGTAATATATTTATATATGTTAGCAACGCTGTTTTCTTACCGTACTTGGTACTCGGATTGTTCTGTAGCAAACATTTACCTACCGGGCAATGACGAACATGTTGCTAAAGGCGTTAACTATTAGCCATACATCGTGATTGTTTCCGTAATTATACATTTTCCTTCGGTAATGTACAGTGTTTTGATATAGAATAACAGATGAAGACATCGCCAGGTTTTGTGAAATGTCTGATGAGTTTAGTGAGACATTTGAATATGATGGTGACGATGATTATGTGCCGCCATTCAACGATGAAGAATCAGATATTGAAGATGTTCGTGTAGGCGAGAGGATTCCTATCGAAAAATAAGTGGAGGTTGACAGCTATGAACAGGAAGCATAAAATACGTTAATGATTGATTGATTCTAAACCGAAGTCTCTTGAAGCTTTATAGGGCGAATGAACACCTAACTTTGATGCGCAACTCTTCTCCTATCGTGGGCGAATTAAGTTTACTCAGTACATTCCTTCAGAACATTCCAAATACGGCATAAAAATGTTTTGGGTGTGTGATATTACTATTACTTTTTATCCGTGCTAAGGCTTAATTTACACCGGAATATTGACAGGCGATAAGCGACAGGTGAATATTGATGAAAAAATTGCTAAAGGTTCAGGTCATAATATCATTACAGACAACTTCTTTACATCACTTCCTCTTGCCCGCATGCTAAAATCAGATGATTTGCACACTAAGGAAGAACAAACCTTACATTCCGAAAGGAACAGCACGCTGTCTCGACGACGTTCACTTGTCATAGTTTCATAGAGATGGCTTGTTATGTTCATACGTCCCAGTGAAGAAAAGCGCAATACCATGATGCAATCTGCAGATGTAATTGATGACATTTTGAAAAAAACCTGAGGTAGTTTCTTTTCGTAATAAAACTAAATCGGATGTGGACGTTATGGACAAAATGCTGGGAACACACATGCAAGAGGCTGGTCGTTGGCATTTTTACTAATATATTAAATGTACGTGTAGATGGCTACTAGCGCACAAATAAAAGCCGAAACTTCATAAAAAAGACCTAGCTTGAGATTTATGTTTAACTGCTGTTACCCAAAGAAGTAGAAATACCGTTTTATTGCGAAATAGATTCACGAAAAATGCCATTGAAGGCATCCATGCTGTTTCCCTGGAAGTTCTCCATAATTCTAACCGTATGGTTGATCGAGATTCATCTGGACGTATTTCAGTGATAGGTATATGTTATCGCGGCACCGGTAATCTAAAAAGAAAAACTATCAAGGTGTGTACCATTTGTAAAAATCCTGTATGTCTTTAGCACACGGATCAAACAGTACATTGTCTTGAATGTAAGGATAAATGATTGTTATTTATCTTATTTTGTATTTGGTCAGATACTTCTGTGAATACTACAATGAATACAATAAAATATATTGTGAATACTACCATTTTATTGTTTTTTAATATTGAATACTCAGTGGAACCCCGGTAACATCGTCCGCCAGAGCTGTGTTAAATTTTCTTCAAGACAAAAAAATCGGAGTGTGTGTATCCCTTATGTCCAAAATGTTCCAATTGTATATAAAATAATCTACTTGAAAACGTCCCGAAGGCTGGATTTGACTGGGCTTCCTGAAAATTCAATTTTTCAATTTGTACATATTAAAAGTACCCGGGTACCACCTTCAACCACATAAGGCTTAAGCACACAGCAGGTGCGTAAAGCTAGTCTAAGGACGTCGAACATAAAATGGAAACGCTTCAGCTTCTAGCCATTTTCGAAAAAAAGGGGCTGGGTAAATTGTACTTTATTAATGACTAGGGTAGATATTAGATACTAGATGATTTTTCAGCGGGAATATTAACAAAATCAAAACCCAAACAATAGGGGGAATATGCAGTTGTAACCAAGTAAAAGGAATTAATTTCTAGTCCAAATCATTGATCTATAATTACGATTTTTGGAACATTACTATATTATCCATATTATATTAACACTCTGTCTGAACCCGTTTGTAAAATTTCTATACTTTTCACAACAATCGGACTAATTGTCAGTGATTAAAATATATCAATGGCAATGTTGCATAAGTTAACCAAAAATTCAGAACTACCAAGGAAGTGTAACATTCATACATAAACCTGCCAAATTCACATACCTAACGTTGTAACATTCATTTAAAATTATCTTTAATGCCCAATTGTTGTTTCATTTCCCTCTCCTCTCTCATGGTTTTTAGTGCCCTTCAACTTTCCGTACTTTTTCTTCCTTAGTATGCATTTATCATGTTACTTTATACCTTTTGCTTATTCTACTAGACATTGCTGGGGTTCGCTTTTACGTAATATTATTGTAATGTTCTTTTGTATTTAAGAACTTTTGATGTTTTTCCAATTTTATTCTGGTTCTTCCTCAATTTTTTCCCCAAAAAATAAGTCTTCTCTTGGTTTTCACTGGGTATTACAAAGTTGCAGCTTGGTTAATACATGTTTTTATGTGATAGTGATACTTGACGGTATTTCTAAATTATTTGTATCCAAATTTTATAGTTTCTCTTGCATAGCTCTCGTCCACTTCCGATCGAAGGTCTTTTCTTTGATAGCTTTTCTATTTTGGATTCTCCTTTTGATTCTTTTTGTAGCTACTACAAACGTACCCTGGCTTCTAGCCAGTCAAAAAACTAGCTTCCCCATATCTTAAAATATCCGAGACTTTTGTGTAGTCAATAATGGGCTGAAATTTTTTTGGAAAATATTTTGTGGAGCTTGAAGGAACAGGGAAAACTTCAATAATATACGGATGTTGCCTTTATTTTAGTGGAACTCATCATATACGTGATGTGGTTTTTTATAACATTAATTTGTTCCATTTCCCTGTTCTATACAGTGTACAGGTAAACATAGCATTGCGCATAATATGAAGTTACAACAATTATAATCATTTCTGTACCAAAGCAATAAAGTGGATTTTTTATAGGATTGTGCAGCTTAGTTACCGAGGCCCACAAATTCTTAAAAAATAACTTTATTGTCAAGCCTACAATATTTATTTCTGAAACCGGAATAATTTAGTGAAACGAAGATAATGTTTGTCATAATTTGATTAACTAATGTTAATGTTAATGTGGTACTTTTACTCATTGTCAGGGTTACCGTTTCTTGAATAAAAATGGTAAAATATCTGGTGTGGAACAACACACTACTTTCCAACCTACAAAGTGGAATTTAAAAGTAATGTAATAACTTCAATAATAATTTTTCTAGGATAATTATACAACCTTTTTTTAATACGTTCATAATAAACACAGCAACCTTCTAAAAACAAAAATAATAAGCAAAGATGGACGTTTAAAACTTCATGTTAGGTAGAGATTAAAACAGATAATACAGTTTAAGCATTTTCAATCCTATTTAATTAATTCTTACTCTTATTTTGTTTTATATTAAGAATTTGTGCGAAGAAAAGTTATGTAAAATAAAATTTTCTTTAATAAGAATGTCTACGCATTTTCTCATAAAATTAATCGTTATTCAGATATCAAAAAATTTAAACTAAGACTTAAATTCTACCTTAACGACACCACACACACACACACACACACACACACACACACACACACACACACACACACACACACACACACACACACACACACACACACACACACACACAACACACACACACACACACCACACACACACACACACACACACACACACGCATACACACACACACAACACACACACACAACACACACACAACACACACAACACACACACACACACCACACACACACACACACACACACACACACACACACACCACACACACACACACACACACACACACACACACACACCACACACACACACACACACACACACACACACACACACACACACACACACACACACCACACACACACACACACCACACGCACACGCACACGCACACGCACAGCACACGCACACACACGCACACGCACACGCACACGCACACGCACACCACACCACACGACACACGCACGCACACGCACACGCACACACGCACACGCACGCACACGACGCACACACACGCACACACACACACGACACGCACACGCACACCACACGCACACGCACACGCACACGCACGCGCACACGCACACGACACGACACGCACGCGCACACGTATGGCCAATCATGGCGAAACTCTGACAAACATTCTAAAATCAGCTAGTAAGTTAATTTAGGGTTAGTGAAAAAAGTTGATTGCGAGCGTTCATGTGGGCTTGTAATCTCGTTGAGAAAGTATAACCTGTTGTAAATTGTTACTTATTCGGAAATTATATTAAAAGTGTGAATTTATGACATAAATTTATTTATAACCACGTTTCTAAATATTTTTGGCCAGTGTTACTACATGCTATTAATAATAGTTGACTTGTAAATTTGTTTACTAGTTAGTAGGCTTAAATTTAATCATAGATTATTATATAAAACGTTTAAGTACATTATTATTGAGCTCAAGTTTTGCAGTCGAGGCGACAGACTTCGTTTGAATCTGGTTATTTTTAAGGTATTTCAATATTAAAAATTATTATTAATTTTATTAAATACATAAATAAACAGTTCACCTCAAGTAGGATTTGAACCTACGGCATATACTTTGCTTGAGTACTGCTCTAACCAACTGAGCTATCGAGATACAAGTCCAATCGATGTAAATTTTGTCTTATATTCGTTTATAATAAAACTTATAATAAGTATTATTTAGTATTATTTAATACATACAGTTGGCGAACGAATTCCACGAATTGGAATTACTAATATAAATCGGAGCAGATTTATCCCAATTTGATATTTAACAACCGCAGTTTCTGTAATAAAACTTTTGCAGTGTGTAATTAGGTCTATCGCATCACAGAACAATCGTTGATAACTCGTTTGGTTATTTTTAAGGTTGTGCATCATAGGTGTACATTAAAATATGTGATTTAGAATTCCAATCTAAACCTAGCAGAACTTCTGTTTCAGTGATTACAGATGTTTGTCGGGAAAGGGATGGTTTGATCGTCATTTAGAGTTTAAATAGATTCTCCAAGACTGCTAGCAAGTCGTCGACGTTAGTTCTAACAACGTTATGTGCTAAAATTGGAGCTTTCATCATGCGTTAGATGAAACCATGATCTGATGGTGCCATCCGATTTTCCGATTTTATTGATTTGTTGTGATATGTCGGGATGAATCCCTTTATATCTTCGTCTCTTTGTTGCGTATAGGTTGTTTTACTGGTTATCGGCACGTAGTGCCTTCACTATTTTCATAACTAGCGCAAAATCTGCGTCCTCAGTAGTTTATTTCCGGTTGTTTGGCGAAGTTATTTGTGCGTATGTTATTCCTGGTTTTGTTTGCGTCCTGTCGTATGTTGCTGGTTTATTTGTAATTGTTTATTGTTCCTGGAATTTACCGTGAATAGGGTGTGCAAGATCCCCGGTAGTTTGCCGTATGTTGGCCCTACGCAGTTGCAGCATCTCGTAGGTCTGCCCGATTCCTCGTCAGCGTACATTGGTTCGTAATGGTAGTTCCCGCATTTTACGCATCTTGCGGGGCGTGACAACCGCTCGTCGTATGCCCGAACCGTTGGCAGTTGTGGCATTAAAGTCCAATTCCGTTTCTTTGGTGCGGCAGTTTCCACTCGGATTCTGAGGTAGCCTTGGTGTTATTTTCACCCCGTCCTTGGATGGTGGTTGTCGTCTTAGGGTAAATGTTATATAACGGATAGTTTGTCAAGGACTTTTGTGTAGTCGCCTTGATGGTGAAGTATAATGGGCGGGACCCGTTCTCCTCTTTCGTTCTGGGGAATCCGGTCTCAGCGATCTTTCTTCGACCCTTTGTCTTTTGGTACCGCTTTTCCGGAGGACGGTGTGAAACCATCTATCGTCGGAATCGGCTTCTGTAAGGGTTTCTTGTGGTGTAAACGTTACGTTGATTTTTGTGTTGTCTTGTGTCGGGTTTTGTTCGTTTGAGTCGATTTCTATGATCTGAAGGTCTCGTTAATCCGGTTCGTTTCTTCTTTTCTTTCTTCTTTGTGTCTTATCGGACGACGTGTTTGGTATAAACTATGATGGCATTGCGTTTCCATCCTTGAGGTGGTTGGTTGGGGACCCTGAACTTGACGGGTGAGGTTTTCCATTTAGTATCTTCAATTCGCTAATTTCGTTTTTAGAATTTTAGTTCTTCATT
Source organism: Vesta saturnalis (assembly GCA_036346205.1). Lineage (NCBI taxonomy): Eukaryota > Metazoa > Arthropoda > Insecta > Coleoptera > Lampyridae > Vesta > Vesta saturnalis. The sequence continues at coordinate 1,692,091 of JARFJB010000229.1, read as the reverse complement.
CTTCAATCTAACTGTTCGTGACTTCTTGTGGGCCTCAATCTGAAGTTGTAGAGCTTCGTTTTGGACCCGATGGGATGAGTTTGATCGTCCATGTTACATTAACCGGATTTGCGTGGTGAAAACTACACAAATCCGGTTCGATCGTTAGGTTCTTTGCACCGAGCGCAAGTTAGTTCATTCAATTTAATCTTTCCCTAGACAATGCTTCGGTCAAGAGTTAACACCGAATGCCCGATGGTGCCGTACTGTACGTTACCGTTTTTAATTTGAGTGTTTGCTAGGTTCGCCAAGATTTTTGCGCCATAGAATGCGTTAATAGTTACGGTCTTCGCTCGTCTATAAAATTTAATTATGTCTACAATATTAAAATATTTGAAATCTGATCAGAATTAAGAATGAACCCTGCTGAATTGTAGGACCAATCCATTTAGACCAGAACCGGTCTCTGTTTTTTCTTTCGACCCATAGAATACTATGCGTGAATAGTAGGTAAAATGACCGCGATGTATCGACTTGATCATCATTTTGGTCCACAAGTTCCATATGATTTAGATCAAGGTATTCGTTCATAAATTTCACATACGATTCTTTCTATGTAGAGTTAAATCAAAATTTTCTTTCCAATAAATAAAATCACTTTAACGCTGTCTTTTTATATTCACCTAATGTAAAGTGATTTTTCTTAAATGGAAATATAAGCACATAACTACCAGGTTCGTCGCTTTGTTAATGAATGAGCGTAGACATGAGGCTTGATTAATTCTAGGACTCCTCTTGAAAGTGATTTATATCCTAAAAGTTGTTGAGTTGCGCATTTAATTTACATGTGGTGAGATTGCGACAGTATTTTACTCTTGTTGTCAGAAATTGTGTTTTACCGGCAAAGATCCAACCTAGCTGAGTTTTTTGTAAGATTGACTGGTAGATGCCATAATTAATTTGCCCTGTGGATAGTAATCTCCACAAAATTTCAGAACGCATGAAACTAAGAGAACTGATATTGAAATCTGTATCGACGAATTTTCAATTTTGTGAGATGTTTATAATTGATTTGATCCATGACTTCTGGTAAGATTGAGCAGGTAATAGATGAACAATATGCATTATACCGTAATCTGAATTTGATAACGGTAATAGATTTTACCGGATATTGGTATATTTATTTTATTAGGTATCAATGTGAGTTTATCACACGCTTTCCTTGTAATTCACCCTACTGTACGGCTGAACGAACAGTGAGCAGATGCCTGTAATTTTTTTTCGGGAATTTATAAGGTTAATTACAAAAATTGTGAACAAATATACGTGGGGCAAACTAAACGACCTATCAAAATTCGCTTTAAAGAACATTTAGCTCACATAAAATACAAACGTTGGGACAAATCTGCCGTAGCCCTACATACGTTTGATGAAAATCATGTAGTAGATGAGGTATCACTAATCAAACATGTTAGTAATAAGCACGTACTTGATTGTTATGAAAGTTTAGAGATCTCCAAGAACAAACAAATTCTAATGAATAATTTTCTATATAGGTTCGTCCTGTCCATGTAATTTTTGCACTACTAACTTGTTTTTATAGGGCGGCAAAATTTTGTTTTAGCGGTGCAAAACGTGACATAGCTGAAGCGTCCTTTTAATTTTGTACGGTGCATAAGTTTAAAGATCCTGCATTCAGATATTCAAATTACTTTCTTTACTATAAGCGCGCAAAATTTATATTTTAACGGAAGCAACATTGGCGCCCAAGTTGGCGCCTTAATTTTGCATATAAAGAACCTTTCAATGTTAGGCAAAATAACTTATTTGTAAATTAATACGTATGTGTCTAAGTATTGTATAGAAAACTTTTCTTCAAATTCATAACATTTCGTTTAGTATAAGCGCAAAATTTTTATTTTAACGGATACATGGCCAATTGACAATTTATTCTCATTAAAAACCTTTAATGTTAGTCCAAAGTATAACTTATTTTAAATTAAGTTGTTTAAATGCATTGTATGCTTTGCTTCTAATACTAAATCTTTGTTTCAGATTAACTAGTTATTGAAGTTGGTTGAACTCATGATAGTTGCTACATTAATATAATGAAATTACTAATTATTCCATTAAACGACTAGGTCAAGTCAAAGTTATATGTCTTATGGTTTAAGTTTTAAAAGAGTATTGATATTATTTTTTTATTACTTAGCAAGATTGCAAACCTATAATTTCCAATGTTTAAGCATCACGTTCCAGTTCAAAGTTTGTTCCATTCATAAACATTGCATAACATGTAAGAAATTAGCTACATCGTTGCAGGTAGAAAATATATATTTGTTTTACGTACGTTTCAGGAATATTATTCTCTTCTTCAGAAACATTAAAAGGGTTCTTTAAAACTAACTAGTTAACATAATGATCTACAATAAATATTTCCTAATTAGTATAACAAATATTGGCTAAAAAGTTATTAAATTCATTTTGAACTTACCATAAATGAACGAATAACATGAAATATGCAGATGAATTATTTATAAACAGTATTACATAATGATTTTTAACGAAACTACTATTTTCGATGGAAAAAGTGGTTCAACATTAATCCCTATAACAGAATGAAAAGTTTGTATCAGTTAAAAATTTTATTTGAATGAATACAATTAAAATCTTACCGTCAAAACGGGCAAACTGTAAACCCCCATGAATAAATGATGATAAAAGAAATTTCCAAAAGAATTTAATATTATCCCTTAGCACTTGATATTAAAGAAAGAACGTGTCTTATTACAGTATGCTACACATATAGAAATGTCAGAAATTGCAAGTATAAATACCAACTTGGTTGAAACACAAGATGGCAACTTAAAAACTAATTACAACTTAAAAGTAACTAACACTATGGTTTACATTTACTTATTTTTAATGATATTGAGATATATGTTACTTAAGTTATTAATGTCCATTTTGTGGTTAATAGAGTCATGTTTTTGAATATAAAACATTTCCATGAATAACCTTTTATGGTAATTACTTTCTTGGGCAAGAATTTTTTTGCAATTGAAATTGAAAGAATGTCCTGTTTGTAAGTAATGATTGCAAAAGGCGGTATCATTACGTTTAATTTTGATAGAATAACGGTGTATATCAATGAAACAAAAATTTTATCAAAAAGCATCCGGATTTAATCATAACCAAAAGCGACAAAGTTAATAAAACTGTCATACTCCACACTAAAACATATGAAGATAAGATGGAAAATTTACATAATGACAATACTACGTATTCAAAATTGAATCCTGATCCCACTGGTAAAATCGAAAAAAGGTTAATGATATCCTTGGAGCTTTCATCATGCGTTAGATGAAACAATGATCTGATGGTGCCATCCGATTTTCCGATTTTATTGATTTGTTGTGATATGTCGGGATGAATTTTATATCTTCGTCTCTTTGTTGCGTATAGGTTGTTTTTACTGGTTATCGGCAGTTCCTTCACTATTTTCATAACTAGCGCAAAATCTGCGTCCTCAGTGTTTATTTCCGGTTGTTTGGCGGTTATTTGTGCGTATGTTATTCCTGGTTTTGTTTGCGTCCTGTCGTATGTTGCTGGTTTATTTGTATTGTTTATTGTTCCTGGTTTACCGTGAATAGGGTGTGCCGGGCATCCCCGGTAGTTTGCCGTATGTTGGCCCTCGCAGTTGCAGCATCTCGTAGGTCTGCCCGATTCCCTCGTCAGCGTACATTGGTTCGTATGGTGTTCCCCGCATTTTACGCATCTTGCGGGGCGTGACAACCGCTCGTCGTATGCCCGAACCGTTGGCAGTTGTGGCATTGTCCAATTCCGTTTCTTTGGTGCGGCGTTTCCACTCGGATTCTGAGGTAGCCTATGGTGTTATTTTCACCCCGTCCTTGGTGGTGGTTGTCGTCTTAGGGTAAATGTTTATAACGGATAGTTTGTCAAGGACTTTTGTGTAGTCGCCTTGATGGTGAAGTATAATGGGCGGGACCCGTTCTCCTTTTCTTCTGGGGAATCCGGTCTCAGCGATCTTTCTTCGACCCTTTGTCTTTTGGTACCGCTTTTCCGGAGGACGGTGTGAAACCATCTTCGTCGGAATCGGCTTCTGTAAGGGTTTCTTGTGGTGTCGTTACGTTGATTTTTTGTGTTGTCTTGTGTCGGGTTTTGTTCGTTTGAGTCGATTTCTATGTCTAAGGTCTCGTTTCCGGTTCGTTTCTTCTTTTCTTTCTTCTTTGTGTCTTATCGGGGACGTGTTTGGTATCTATGATGGCTTGCGTTTCCATCCTTGAGGTGGTTGGTTGGGGACCCTGAACTTGACGGGTGAGGTTTTCCATTTGTATCTTCAATTCGCTAATTTCGTTTTTTAGGAATTTTAGTTCTTCTTCTTGCATCTTGTTCGTGCTCTTGTGGGCCTCAATCTGAAGTTGTAGAGCTTCGTTTTGGACCCTGTATGCGTCGATGAGATCGTGGTCGTCCATGTTACAAACCGGATTTGCGTGGTGAAAACTACACAAATCCGGTTCGATCGTAGGGTTCTTTGCACCGCGGACCGCGAAAGTAGTTATTCAATTTAATCTTTCCCTAGACACAAGTGCTTCGGTCAAGAGTTAACACCGGAATGCCCGATGGTGCCGTACTGTATGTTACCGTTTTTAATTTGAGTGTTTGCATAGGTTCGCCAAGATTTTTGCGCCATAGAATGCGTTGATAGTTACGGTCTTCGCTCGTCTATAGAACTTAATTATGTCTACAATATTAAAATATTTGAAATCTGATCAGAATTAAGAATGAATCCTGCTGAATTGTAGGACCAATCCATTTAGACAAGAACCGGTCTCTGTTTTTTCTTTCGACCCATAGAATACTATGCGTGAATAGTAGGTAAAATGACCGCGATGTATCGACTTGATCATCATTTTGGTCCACAAGTTCCATATGATTTGGATCAAGGTATTCGTTCATAAATTTCACATACGATTCTTTCTATGCAGAGTTAAATCAAAATTTTCTTTCCAATGAATAAAACCATTTTAACGCTGTTTTTTATATTCACCTCATGTAAAGTGATTTTTCTTAAATGGAAGTATAACCACATAACTATCAGGTTCGTCGCTTTATTAATGAATGAGCGTAGGCATGAGGCTTGATTAATTCTAAGGGACTCCTCTTGAAAGTTATTTATATCCTAAAAGTTGTTGAGTTGCGCATTTAATTTACATGTGGTGAGATTGCGATAGTATTTTACACTTGTTGCCAGAAATTGTGTTTTACCGGCAAAGATCCAACCTAGCTGAGTTTTTGTAAGATTGACTGGAGATTGCCCTGTGGATAGTAATCGCCACAAAATTTCAGAACGCATGAAACTGACACTAGGAGAACTGATATTGAAATCTGTATCGGCGAATTTTCAATTTTGTGAGATGTTTATAATTGATTTTATCCATGACTTTTGGTAAGATTGAGCAGGTAATAAATGAACAGTATGCATTATACTGTAATCTGAATTTGATAACGGTAATAGATTTTACCGGATATTGGTATATTTATTTTATTAGGTATCAATGTGAGTTTATCACACGCTTTCCTTGTAATTCACCCTACGGCTGAACGAATAGTGAGCAGATCCCTGTAATTTTTTTTCGGGAATTTATAAGATTAATTGCAAAAATTATGAACAAATATACGTGGGGCAAACTAAACGACCTATCAAAATTCGCTTTAAAGAACATTTAGCTCATATAAAATACAAACGTTGGGACAAGTCTGCCGTAGCCCTGCATACGTTTGATCAAAATCATGTAGTAGATGAGGTATCATTAATCAAACATGTTACTAATAAGTACGAATTTGATTGTTTATTGAAAGTTTAGAGATCTTCAAGAACAAACAAATTCTAATGAATAATGATAATCAGCGACCTTTAGGCTATTCAGAACTTTCGTAACTTTCACTTTCACTTTCACCAGGTTAGCAACGAAGCGCTACTCGCTGATAGTATGTATTTCAGAAATTTTCTTTAGTCCGTCCTAGTCGACCGCTGATGATGATAGCGTAGCTATCGAAACACGTTTGGTGTTTTTTAATTTTGTGTGGTACGTGGGTGTATTTGGTTTGTTACAGATCCTGCCACAGTTCCAGATTTTTCAAATTATGCTTTGTTATACGCAAAACGACCCATAATTAGTAACTACTTTCGCAAAAGGGAAGACACATTTTCTACATAGGTTCGTCCTGTCCATGTAATTTTTGCACTACTAACTTGTTTTTATAGGGGCAAAATTTTGTTTTAGCGGTGCAAAACGTGACATAGCTGGCGCCTAATTACTGCATAAGAAAAAATTGATCTATACAGAAATTCACAACAACTTCTTTACTATAAGCGCGCAAAATTTTATTTTAACGGCGCAACATGGCGCCCAATTGGCGCCTTATTATTGCATATAAAGAACCTTTCAATGTTAGCAAAATAACTTATTTGTAAATTATACGTTGTTCTAAGTATTGTATGCTTTTCCTTCTAATTCTGTAACATTTCGTTTGTTACTGATAAATTTTGATACATTTATAACTGATACTTTCAATTACATAAATTTCATTCCATTTTAAAACGGTAGTAGATAAGTCCAAAGTTATATGCTTTATATTTAAGTTTTTAAAAAGTTTGAAGTTATTTTTCTTGAACTGTACAAATTGCAAATATTTTCCAATGTATTAAGCTATCACGGTTACCAGTTCAAAGTTTGTTCCATTTCATAAACATTGCATAAATGTAAGAAATTACTACATCGTTGCAGGTAAAAATATATATTTGTTTTACGTACGTTTCAGGAATATTATTCTCTTCTTCAGAAACATTAAAAGGGTTCTTTAAAACTAACAAGTTAACATAATGATCTACAATAAATATTTCCTAATTAGTATAACAAATATTGGCTAAAAGTTATTAAATTCATTTTGAACTTACCATAAATGAACGAATAACATGAAATATGCAGATGAATTATTTATAAACAGTATTACATAATGATTTTTAACGAAACTACTATTTTCGATGGAAAAAGTGGTTCAACATTAATCCCCTATAACAGAATGAAAAGTTTGTATCAGTTAAAAATTTTATTTGAATGAATACAATTAAAATCTTACCGTCAAAACGGGCAAACTGTAAACCCCATGAATAAATGATGATAAAAGAAATTTCCAAAAGAATTTAATATTATCCCTTAGCACTTGATATTAAAGAAAGAACGTGTCTTATTACAGTATGCTACACATATAGAAATGTCAGAAATTGCAAGTATAAATACCAACTTGGTTGAAACACAAGACGGCAACTTAAAACTAATTACAACTTAAAAGTAACTAACACTATGGTTTACATTTACTTATTTTTAATGATATTGAGATATATGTTACTTAAGTTATTAATGTCCATTTGTGGTTAATAGAGTCATGTTTTTGAATATAAAACATTTCCATGAATAACCTTTTATGGTAATTACTTTCTTGGGCAAGAATTTTTTGCAATTGAAATTGAAAGAATGTCCTGTTTGTAAGTAATGATTGCAAAAGGCGGTATCATTACGTTTAATTTTGATAGAATAACGGTGTATATCAATGAAACAAAAATTTTATCAAAAAGCATCCGGATTTAATCATAACCAAAAGCGACAAAGTTAATAAAACTGTCATACTCCACACTAAAACATATGAAGATAAGATGGAAAATTTACATAATGACAATACTACGTATTCAAAATTGAATCCTGATCCCACTGGTAAAATCGAAAAAAGGTTAATGATATCCTTCAAAAGTGTAGAACAGAGCAACAAATAGATGAACGTACCTATAAAAAATTTAAAAAGTAAATTCTCAGTACCACCTAAGATATATGGATTACCTAAATTATATTCAGTCGCCTACCTACAAACTTTCAAAATTCCTAACCAAAATACTTTATAATATTACAGGTAAATCAGTTTTCCATACCAAGGATTCTTGGTCGCTTCACAAATTTGTCAAAATCATTACGTTCCAAAAACTACAAACTTATAAGTTTAGATGTCCAATCATTGTTTACCAATATACCTACGGAATTAGCAATTAAATGTATTATTGATAAATGGAATGAAATTTCAAAATTTACAAACCTCTCACAAGAAAATTTTGTCAACGCAGCTACATTAATTTTAAACTCAACTTACTTTCAATATAAAAATTTATTTTACAAACAAACGTTTGGCACGGCAATGGGTAGTCCTCTTTCTTCCACAATTGCTAATTTGGTAATGGAATATATTGAAAATAAAATATTGGACGATAATTATTGGAACGACAAAATTAATTTCTACAAAAGGTATGTTGATGACTGCATTTTGCTAATTAATCCTTTATACATTGACTCTTTACTCTCACACTTTAACAACTGTCATCCTCGTATACAATTTACTATTGAAATTGAAAACAACCAAAAACTTAATTTTTTAGATGTCACTTTAATCAATGATGGGAATAGTATTATCACCAATTGGCACACTAAAAGCATTTGGTCTGAAAGATACCTCAATTTTAATTCTTTGAATTACATGAACTTCAAGATAAATGTTGTTAACACGCTAGTTGATCGAGCATTTATTCTTTCTCACCCAAAATTTAGACCGGAAAATATCGAAAAAGTTAAAAACGCACTTACTAAAAATAATTTTCCATTACTATTCATTAACAAACACATTAAAAAACGTATTAAGTGGATACAGAATAAACATAAATTTAAAAACACAAACAATGATAACCCAAAACAAAAAAAAATTCTTTACTTTACCTTACATTCCGAATGTTACCACAAAAATTAAAAAGATTATTCTTAGTAAAACTCAGCATAAAGATCACATAACGTTTAAAAATTTCAATACCATCAATTACTTTCACACCAAACTTAAAACTAGGATACCAGATGACGATAAAACAAATTTAATTTACAAAGTTGAATGTAATGACTGCTCTAAAGCATATATTGGACAAACATCACAATTTTTGAAAAAACGTATTAGCCAACACCGTTTTTCTATCAAAATTAAACGTAATGATACCGCCCTTTGCAATCATTACTTACAAACAGGACATTCTTTCAATTTCAATTGCAAAAAATTCTTGCCCAAGAAAGTAATTACCATAAAGGTTATTCATGGAAATGTTTTATATTCAAAACATGACTCTATTAACCACAAAATGGACATTAATAACTTAAGTAACATATATCTCAATATCATTAAAAATAAGTAAATGTAAACCATAGTGTTTAGTTACTTTTAAGTTGTAATTAGTTTTTAAGTTGCCGTCTTGTGTTTCAACCAAGTTGGTATTTATACTTGCAATTTCTGATATTTCTATATGTGTAGCATACTGTAATAAGACACGTTCTTTCTTTAATATCAAGTGCTAAGGGATAATATTAAATTCTTTTGGAAATTTCTTTTATCATCATTTAATCATGGGGGTTTACAGTTTGCCCGTTTTGACGGTAAGATTTTAATTGTATTCATTCAAATAAAATTTTTTAACTGATACAAACTTTTCATTCTGTTATAGGGGATTAATGTTGAACCACTTTTTCCATCGAAAATAGTAGTTCCGTTAAAAATCATTATGTAATACTGTTTATAAATAATTCATCTGCATATTTCATGTTATTCGTTCATTTATGGTAAGTTCAAAATGAATTTAATAACTTTTTAGCCAATATTTGTTATACTAATTAGGAAATATTTATTGTAGATCATTATGTTAACTAGTTAGTTTTAAAGAACCCTTTTAATGTTTCTGAAGAAGGGAATAATATTCCTGAAACGTACGTAAAATAAATATATATTTTTACCTGCAACGATGTAGTAATTTCTTACATTTATGCAATGTTTATGAAATGGAACAAACTTTGAAATGGTAACCGTGATAGCTTAATACATTGGAAAATATTTAAGTTTTTTAATGCATTGTACTTGCAACGTTCTAATACGTAAATCTTTGTTTCAGAGAACTTAGTTTACTGAAGTTGGGTGAAACTCGCATGCATAGGTTGCTACAAATAAAAATAAAATACTGCATGTATTCCAATTCACGGACTGGTCAATCTGAAAGTTGTGATATGTCTGATGGTTTCAGTAAGTAAGAAGTAATTGATAATATATTTTATTTTATTATAGATCTAGATCCTTATATCTATGCGAAGATGCAAATCTCTATAATTTCATATTTTGAAACGATTTCGTTTAGCTGGCCAGTTCTCACTTTACTTACAAGAAAGGCAACGGGCTAGAGTGGGAAAGGCAAATGTTTAACCACTCACACTGGAATAGTTCGAAGTGTATTTCAGACTCTCAAATACTACTATGTTATGAAATTTAATATTAATAGAAATACCTTAGTACTATATGGTGAAGAAGAAACAGTACCATAAGGTCAAAAATCTTGGACGTTTTTGGATACAGCTTCAGCACGACTATATAAAGGTTTCGATCAAGGATCAAAATCGATTGCATTCTTAAAAAAATAGTAGGCACGAATAAACATTTTATTCTACGACTAACCTTATCATACGTTGATTAATAGTTCTAATAAAGATATTAAGCTTTTCATTAACACATTCACAAATAACAATTAGATTTTGAAAGAAATATAGTATTGAGAATTTCACGTCACCATGGTAAAACAGTTCTGAGCTCGTCGTTCGCTGTTTATAAATGGATATTCTTTGGGAAGGAATGGGGTTACTTTAAAATAAACCGTATATTTGTTTTTACCTTCACCATGACAACGTTTGATTTTTCATTACCATGAACGTATCTAATGGCGTTTTCGGATTACTACCCTGGTGCCGCACTACTTTGCACTGAGAGTAATGTTTATGTTCGGATTATATGTTTAGTGCAACAGCGGAGTTAGCAACCGGTGTTCGGATTATTAAAAAAAGTGACTTTAGTGCTAATTAAGTGCTTCTTTGCCACAACAAGCCAAACTGACAGTGCCGGTTTTAAGTGCAAAAAATGGTCGATAATGTCAACAATGTATTACCTGCTGTATTGGAATTAATATCGTCGTCGCCTTCCGGTTCTGACACTGAAGAAGTAATAATTTTGATAATGTGCAACAATAAGGCGGTGATACCTAAAATTAAGAGACTGTGGGACTCGTTTCTAGGTTAAACGATGTACAGGTAAAGTACATGTTTTGTGTAATGTGCATGGACTAGAGGAGTTACAAAATATACAGCAAAGAAACAAATACTTTTTGGTCTGTGGTCTGTATAAATTATCCGTTATTTAAATTTTATTGTAGGTTCTATTCTAACAAATGTGGCATACGAGACATTGCACAACGTTTTGATATGGTAATTAGAAAAACACATAGGATAATTGTGAGTCCACTTTAAATATTATTTTTGCTCTATTGTTCCTTTGTTAGGTAAAGGGATTTTCAGGAGTAATCGGCTGTATAGATGGGACATCAATTGCAATTGTTACTCGGGCAAACATAATTAAATCCACCTACACAAATTATGACGATAATGTATCAACAACGCTACAAGGAATTTGTGATGCCAACAAAAGTTTCTTGATGTTTCTATCGGGTAAATTCAAGATGCAAGAGAGTTGAAATTATCAAACATCTATGCCCGACTGCCATCGCTCTGTTCAAATTCTTTTCTTACTATAGGTTGAATTATATATAAAATTATATTATAACCCTGGCCAGGAGTGTCTACCGCTACGTCATTAATTTATAAATCTAGCTATCCAATTTGTTTATACTGTCTTCTCATATAAATCAGTGTATTAAATAAAGATGGTGAACATTCGTAGTGCATTTGACGAAACCGACATACTGTATTGAACAAGCAAATGTAGTGGAAAGAGTAAACCTATAAACGCGAAATCAATTGGTTCTGTAGGCATAGGAATTTACTTCTCATTTGACTAATACTGCATAACTTCCACTTGTTTATTTATCCTTTGACTGATTCCTCATTTACTTCTTTTAGATTACACATTTAAGAAAATGGGGTCTCCTGATATGAATATCTGCTGTCCAAGAAGTAAGTATGACATTTAGTGTTTATACCTTAATTCATCACAATCACGAAATTACAGCGTGTGGCAAGCGCCTTAGGTATATCTGAGAAGACGGTAAGAAATATCAAATCTTGACCTGCTTCTAACCCTGTTTTAACATGTCCAGGTAAAAAACGACCACGCAAGAAACCAAATCTGACTATCTACCTGAAACATCACAATCTTTTACACATGTTTGACATACTAATTTATTTACAGAAAAGCATATCACGGTTGCAAGTTTAAGTGCAGAAGTTCCTAACAGTCAGAAAAGTGACGGAAGTCTTCATCGTACAATCCAGTATTGGAAAAAAGTTACATCGCACAAATCCTAATTAAATATCTTAAACAATACATTAAAGATACCAATTCACCTAATCGTTGGCAAGTAAACGCTTAATTAAAATCATTATGGCCTGATAGTGTGCGACGTACTGACAAACAATAAAGCAATGGTATAAACAGGAAGAACATGTTGACCACCTGATTATTAACATCCGAAGCTATTCTTAAACTCTCCAATTAGAAGTTTTACACTTTAACAACCATGTTTCGACAACCTACAATTAGTAATACAAGTGTGTTAGTTTATATTTACTACAATTTCCTTTATTTAGGTAATGTATTATCCATTATGTAAGTACAATTTATATTTTGTGGTAAAATTGCTATTGTACAAGATTAATTCACATTTAACCATGCTTCCACGTTAAAATGTCGATTTCTTCAAATGTTGAACATAAATTAAGTTCAACATATTTATTTAGGTACGTAACTTCAAACATCCATTTCCTGTGTAATAGTGTTACCATCATTATTAAGTGGGCAATCGTTGCTACTGAATTTGGTAACATAGAAAATTATGATTATGAAACGTAGTAGCCTTCCGAGGTAAAGTAAACCAAGTCACCTTGTTAAATTGTTCTATGCAACATTTGTTTGAACCTATAAATTGAATTTTCAAAATCATCAATAATAGTAATTGATTGTTGTATTCAGCAACTTTAACAACCATCCTGGATTTTATAATTCCGCTGCAATTTATTAAATGAAAATTTTACATTTTGTCATGATAAATTGCAATGTGTAATGTAATAGGGACAGCAATCCGTAGTATATCTTGATAACCTACATAACCTGCAGACTCAAAAATAACGTACCAAACACCTGTTAGATTTCAAAATATTCTTTCAACCATTATTATTATGATAAGTCAACGTTCTAATTTTACAAAATAAATCACAATTAAATAAGTAAATTGCATTTTGGAATTTCTGCAGCTTTAAAATGCTTGCTATCTCAAGGATAATAATTTTCCTAATCAGTAATTTAAATTTAATAATGAAAATTAGAATTGTTAACTCATGAAATTTTTCATATTACACCATTGATTGTAATGTATGACAGTAAACACTCCTGACTAAGCGATAATACATTATAGGTGATAATGCATAACCCTTAAGATAATGATGCTTGTAACACCGTATAAATGTTGTAGAGAACTGAACGAACCTGAAACTTTATTTAACAGTAAGTTGTGCGTAACTCGTGTTAATCGAAATACTTCTATTTGGGTTATTGAAAACGGTAGATTTCGCTCCAATCTTTCTACGAATTGCACATCGTCATGAAGTTGCAGATATACTGTCTAAATTTTATTTTTAGCGTACACAATTTATGTAATTTTAAAAGGCGATTTGTTACATGCCGCAATGAAATAATAAGTTTTCCTGAATAATGTTAATGTCATGAACATTTTTCACTAATACAGATGCACAAATTTCAAAGGCAATTGGTGAAGCAAAACGAAATTTCGTTAATAAAGGAAAAATTTTATTGTAATTCTATTAAACAATAAAGCAGTTAACTTATGTCCGAACATATGATTTTAATTAAATTCCAATGTGCTGTTGGAATACTTTGATTTGGAAACTCTTTGTCTGATAGAAGTATCATTCGTAAATTTCCTTTTAGACTTTAAATTTCTTCGTAAATTCATTTGAAACATCAGCGTAACTCTCTGGTGTGATGCTGTCGTCCATGCCCGAATCTTTTCAAACGGAACTTCCATCCGTTCTACTCCGCTTGTCCAACTATTACCTGCGACTGCTTTCTTTATTATTGTTTTAAAGCTGTTCTCAACTTCCACTGCTGTGAATGGTAAACGGCAAATGTTTGCAATGCCCTCGCTGATCTTTTTCCACATTACTTTTTTAGTCTTCATTGGGCCTATTTGTTTCAAATAATCACAATATTTATCCAAAAGCAGCTTAGTGGCACCGTCAGTCCGTTCTGAAATATATACTGCGAACATAATTTGAATTATTAGTTATGTATAACATATACCAGCAGTTAAATTATCATCTACATTGATGGTTTCTGAATCTTGAAAGTCCCCATCGTGAGTGTTGGAATCTTCTCGAATATTGGAAACGTTCGTTTCCTCATTATTATAATATGTAACAATAGCGTTACAATTTACGTTATTACCTTTATTTAATGCCGTTGTGAAAATCTACCCATCTTCTGAAACTCATTCCAGCGTGCGTAAGTCTTCATCTGTAATGATTCTGTATTTGAAATTGCAAATGGATAATTTACTAGTTAGTTTAAAAAGAAGGTCCTCGGATACTAAAGGTACCATCATTTTTAAGGGCTGATTATTTACTAGAAATTGTAAATCCAAGTTTACTTCGTTCATGGAGTGTTGCTAAAGTACCACAAACAATAAAATGGACGACAGACACAATCGAGAACTAACCTCACTCTACTATTGCACTTTTTCCTAACCATTGGAATGTACTTTCCATAATTGTACCTTTTAGAAAACATAGCTTATAACGATTCGTTTTTCTATTAATGCATTCCCTATTTATATGTAAAATTCGTTATAAAGGGAAGACTAAAATTGTTATGGAATTCTCTTACCAAATGTCACTCGAGGTTCAATTTTAATCTGGATATTTTTCTTATTTATAAACTCACTCTGGTTGCTTAAGGCAATTTGACTCTAAGAATTAAATTGAAAAACCACTCGCTGTGGCCAATCAACCAGAGTTCGTTACAAGCAGAAAAATATCCGGTTAAATTGAACCTGTTGTAGTACAGTATATGAAAATATACATCCAGACAACCTAGATACCAAAATTCTGCACTACAACTACTAACATAAAAAATTCTATGTTTAATTGTATTTGATTCATCTCCACACACGTTGTGATATTATCACCTTCATGGTCTATTGTTTATTTGCCATGATAATGAATATTTTTAACTTAAATGGCCCTACGTCTTTGCTTCTACGTTAAATCCATCAAGTTTTGCTTGAGATCAACTCATGGTGAGTATTCATGTTACATTCCGCCCATAGTGACTGAAAGACCATAAAGACGTTTTTGCTCTTTACTAATTTTGGTACAATAAATTTCAGGCTAGTATATAACCATAATGAGTTTTAATGTAATGGGCCCATGGGGTATGGTGTAATTGGGGTACAGCTTATTCATTTATGAGTTTCTAAAATCTGCAATACTGGTTGCTAGTGCTTATCAATGCTCTTCCTACCTGGCAGTGATTAGAGCATCAATTAGTAGTAAAGAAACCTTAACCTCATCTTTATCACAACATGTTCAATCTACATCACACAATATCAACTTCGATAAGATCAGAAGGATTATAAATAAAGTGTGTGTTAGTATAAATGGTGTAAAAATGTTCTCATAAACACATCGTTGAACTAACTCGAGATACAACCCGTTCACCAAAATAATGCCTTCGTCTCAGTCGGTTGATTAAAGTAGAGTGGTTCATCTTTTGATTTGCTTAATTACCACAAATGTATGCTGTGTTATTTCCACTTAACATCAATATAGAAAAACTGCTATGTAATACCAATAAAAATGATCTCGGACGCCAAGTTATTTTTAAATTATGCTCGGAATAACTAAACCGAGGTTTACAATAAAAAATTTTATCAAAATGTAAAACATAAAAAATATACAGACTATGTTTATTAACAGTTAAATTTAGGGTTATATAAAATATATCTTAAAAACTAATTGTAATAGCCTTAAATTACTAAATTATGGATATAAATACCTGTTCGACAAATTTTGTACACACTTTTTAATAACCTCTGGTATCTAAACGATTACGGAAATGTAAACCAAAGGATGATGTCATCTTTGCACCACTATTGCGCAATATCTCGAAATAACTACGCTTTACATTGTAAACATCACCAAAATGGAATTTTATTTCTTATAAATTTCTCTTCATGAAATTTTGAATCCAATGTTTATTGCATTCTCTCGAAATTCAGATAAAAATTGGGATCTACATTTAGATCAGCATTAAAAGCAAAACGGAATCATAAATTGAAAGCGTACGTAAAAGTAAAATTAAATGCGTACTTAAAAGTGGTAAAATTAAAGTGTCAAAGTAAAAAAAAAGAAAGTGCCTGAAAAGAGCAAATGTTTTAATTTTTTTAGTGTAATACCAGTTAAATTATCTTACCATTAAATCAATGGCACTTTTCACAAAATTTAGGTGGAAATCCAAAAATTGCTTCCTAAACAACACATCATTCATCAAGAAATGAAAATATAGACGCTTAACGCGTTGCGCGAAAATATGAGCAGAAAAAAATAATTTAAAGAAGTGGGAGTATAAACCATTTAAGAAGATATGCACTTAAGTTACACCAAAATGCAAATTAAGTTGCCTACCATATACCTATATTTCAATAATAATTAAAATTTTTTCTTATATTTACAACTAAATGAACGAAGAACATAAATTACGATATATTTTAATACAACTCAAAATGGGTTGTTACAGGATAGCATCAGCAAAACATCTGACCAAGAGAATAATAAAAGAAGCTATAGAAAACGAAAAACGCCCAAACAGCCTTAATATAAGATGCGACGTGCAGGGACTGCCTAATGCATCGAAATTGGTATTAAACAAAAACCATCAACCAACAACACACAATAAACATCTCATGGGATCCATAGAAAAAGCAGTAAAAGGCAAAAAAGAAAGTAAGACAACGAAAGTAAAGCAAGTGAAAGTCAGCGCAGGTATTATTAACAAGGAACTCACATTTAAATATGTAAAAAGTAGGATTAGATGGCAAAATATCGAAAAGTTTTAAAGAGAAAAGTTGTTCAGAGTTTCCGTCTATGTGCCAAATTTCGAAAAGGTTCAAGGACATTTGAAAACTATCAATTTTTTACTCTGTTTTTTTGGAAATTATAAAAAAATAGTCGTTTTTCTGCTTCGTTTACATAAAACAGAGTAAAAGCTAAAAAAATACATCACAGTGCAATAATTTCCCTTGATTGTCTCGCAAAGAAAAAAACTAAAAATACGAATTTTCAGACCTCTGACATTGTTGCAAACACCTGTAGAAAACAAAAACTTTAAGTAAGAATTTGGAATTATTTTTAATTCCTTCTAAATGATTCATTCTTCTGTTTTAAACTTAATTAGGCCAATTATTTAAAAAAATAATGCCAGTATATTTTATTCAAGATTTTCATACTTTCATCCACGCCTTTTTAAAATGGTTAGAAAAATAACTTAATTAATTAGGATTTGAATACTAAAGCTACAAAGTATCACTAAGAAACATTGCAAACACAATAAAACACACAAAGCAAGACTACTTAAACCTAATTAAACTCTATATGTCGCCCGTTCCGTTCCTTGCATAACATTGTTCTTCTGCACAGTTCTTTATACATGTTTCTCAACATTTGCGGAGTTATTTGAGCCATATTTTTTAAATAACCCCCTAAAAAAAAATCTAACCGCATAAGATCGGGTGACCTAGTAGGCCAAGGATTTAGAGATTGGTTTTTGACCTAACCATGCTGTTACATCCTGTATAGAATGAATACGTGCTCCGTCTTGTTGAAAGTACAGGTCCCTTTTTTGCAGTAATGGCATATTGTTCAAAACATTTGAGAGTTCTGTCTGCAGAAACTGCAAATATCTTTCCTAATTTAAATTTTCATGAAAAAATAATGGTCCCATTATCGAAAAGTTGTAGATACCGCACCATACATTCACTTTTCAACTGTATTGACCTTTACTTTCTATTACAAATTCCGGATTTTCACTGGCCCGTCAACGATAGTTCTGGAAGAAAACGTAGCTTCGTCAGAGAATATTATCTTTTTTGGAAAACCTGCATCCTCCTCGACCATTCATTGAAACATGCACAAAAGTCCAAATGGGCATCGTAATCACGATCCTTTATGCCGTGAACAAGCTTTGGTTTATAATGATGAAATTTATTTCTTTTTAAAATACTTCTGACTGACCTGTTTTCATTTGTTGTAGTATTGGCAATAGCACTCACCGATATCTGTGGTGTTTCTAAAACTGTTATAAGTATATCTAAATTACCTTCGTCCCCAATACCGGCTTTTCATGAGACGTTTTGTACCGGTTTTCCACAGTTTAAATTTTCTTGTTATGCGCGGCACTGTGGAATAATGAACCATCTTGTCTGGATGTCTTGCATTGAATATTTCTACTGTATCTCTGGCTATATTATACTCATCTCCGTAAATCAGCACCATTTCGATCTTTTCGGTCACTGGGAAGTCTGGGGGCACTTTTAACGCTTTAATACACAACCAAACAATAATTACAACCAACGATAGAAACAAACCATAGTAAACGTAAATACAACAAAAGAAAACAGCAAACATTAAAAAATACAAGAGTAAAGATCGAAATGTTGACAGACTTTAACCATAACATGGAAAATGTTAGTTTGACGTAACTATGTACAGTTATCAATTAACAAATTTTGTTTTCTATAGGTGATTGCAACAAGAATGAAAGTATGAAAATCTGGAATAATATACACTGACATTATTTTTTCATAAAATTTTTATTTGTTATTCAAATAAATAAAAAAATATATATATTGGCTTAATTAAGTTTAGAATAGAAGAATGCATCATTTAGAAGGAATTGAAAATAATTCTAAATATCTTATTTTTTGTTTTCGATAGGTGATTGCAACAAGGTAAGAGGCCTGAAAATTAACATTTTAAGTTTTTTCCAATTCTTTGCAGAACAATAAAGGGTAATTATTTCACTGGGATTTTTTTTTTAATTTTTACTCTTGCTTTATGTAAACCAAGCGAAAAAAAATTGTTTTTTTTTTCTTTTTGAAAATTGACACGTAGACGTATAATCGGATTCTAAGCAACTTTGCTCTTTAAAACGTTTCGATATTTTGTCATCTAACCTCACTTTTTACATTTAAGGCGATTCTTTCTAATTTGGTCAAGTGACATATATCATAGTAATTTCTTTTGTTATTGTGCATGCTTTTTCGTTTCATAGTTTGCAAACTGCCAAAAAACTAATTGCATCGTTGATATCGGATACATTGAGAATGTCAAACTCTTTGTCACTTTTGAAAGCTTCATAATTTGGAACATTTGTTTCAGCTGCTGATGCTGAAGTTGCAGAAACAGGAGTATACTGTTTTGATAGCTCATGAGTGTTAGAAATTTCATTGTAACATCGTAGGATATCTATATCCATGAAAACCCTTCCTGTTTTTTTTAAATTTTCGAAGGTTTTGACATTTTCACACCAGTAATAATTACTCTAAACTCACAATAAAATTTCAATAAAATCTAAAAACAGAAAACAAAGTTCGTAAGTATTTCCGAGAGAACAAACAAGACATGATAAATAACCTGATAAAAAACAATCTAGAAAGTTACAAAAGAAAACCAATGCCTTCTGTATACATTTATATTAGTAACATAAATGCGAAAAAATTAAAATTTGGTGGGACAATCATAAAAATAAATTTGTTTTTTGGCTCTTCTGTAAATTTTTTTCCACATTTCTACATTTTTTTTGGAAAAAAAATATATCAAGATGATTTTTTTCACCAATAGATGGCACTACCTACCAGACACTAAATGGAGGGATTTTTAAAAAGTTGATAACAAATATTCTTTTTTTTATGAAAAAAACATTAAAAAAAAAATTGGAAGCTTATAAATGACTTATTTTTTATTATTTTCAATTATTATACCTATAGGCTTATTATATCTTAATACAAAGTATTCTTTCGTATGCAATTCTAGAATGGGATCATGGTTCACCTCGGTAAGCCATATTTTGACTTCAACCCAAAGCTGTTCGAATTCTAGCCAATTTGCAGTTTAGCGATGACTGTCTGAAATCATTTAGTGATTTAAAAATATTAATGTTTCCTTGTCTCTTCAGCCTAGAAGCTCTGGATTACGCTAAGAAGCATATTTCTCTGGCTAAACAGCAATGTGAATTACATAGTTATGACACGAGGCAGTTTATATTTTTATTCTATATGTAATCTTACGAGTGTAGATTTACCATCACGTTCGCACAACAAATATTATGATTATAATTACGATGAACTACCTACTAGTACTTATTTTGATAATAAATACGCACAATTCCATGATATAATAATGGGAATCTCCCTTATTCCGTTGGAAAAATTTTGAATAACGGCTTTACAAAAAGCACCTAAAATGTCTTTTGTTAGCTATTGATACTAAATGAAATCTTAGATTTTAGAAATGGTATTTATTCGGGTTTATACAGAAACGGAAACTACCTCGTTAGTTTTTTGGAAAAGTATACACTGGAACCAGAAACGTAGCTTTGATACTAGACGTAAAAAGGATATGAGATTTTCTAGATTGAGTCATTCCGAAAGATCCGATCCGCAGTTGCACGAACATGCTTAAAACAATTTATCACAACACCCAGTTTGATAATATGGAAATTTTATCAAAGAAAACTCATTATTCCGTACGTTTATAATAATAAAGAGTTATTGAGATATTTGAACATTCCAATAATTTCTACAGACAAGAAAAAAAACCCGATTGAATGGTACTTGTAACTAAAAGCATGAAACAAAAATAGCTCTTGGTATGTGTAGGTTTGTTTCCAGTGTTCTTTCAAGACTGAAGTAAATCTTTACCAAATAGTCTGTGTAGTATCGTAACATTGCAAAGATTTAACAAACATAGTTAAATTAAAAATAACTGTAAATATCCTATTTTCAATGTATTTAATACAATTTTTATAGAATTTCAGTATTTACGACAAATATTTATTAAATCATTAATTGGTAGATCTAGATTTTTAGTTGTGAATGCTTTTACAACCTTCGTATGAAGTTTTTTCCAACTTAATAATAATATATAGGGTGCCCCATTAGAGTGTAGAAGTCCCATATCTCCGTTTGTAGACTATGTACATCAAAAAATTGTTTATAGCAAAATTGTAGCCAGCTATGAGCTTCACATTTTAAAATTAATAAGGAATATACAGGGTGCTTTATAACATCGTGGTCAACCAAAGTTGTTTTTTTAATGGAACACCATATATATTATTATGAATTAAAACGTTATTATTTCAACGGCCTGTACAGCCCAAGATAATTAATAAAAAAAGTTACTTTTAGCATTCAGGATTTCTTATTATGATGCACATTCATACAAAGAATTATTTTGTAATTATTGTCTACAGGGTGGGTCAGAACACGCTTATAAATTTTTTTTCAATATTTTAAATTGGCCACCCTATATTTTATATGGTGTTTGAATAGACCTTTACTAACTCATTCATTTTTGTGAACCATTCCCTATTCCTACAGCTTAAGAAAAGATACTCACCTTTTATTCTTTTAATAATTTCAATGTAAATAGTAATTTAAATAATTAGGTGAAAAACTCATGAAATAATAAAATTATTTAACATAAAAAGTAATTAATAAATCGAAAGAAATAAATGAGAATAGGAGAATGGTGAAAATCTGATGTGCAAAATTTAACTAAGAACTAATGCAATTAATAAAATTAACTAAGAATAGCGAATATCTTACCTTCTAAAGAAAATGTTCAAAATGACCTCCTCCAACATTAAAGCAATGTTGTAATCTATTCTGAAAGGATCTTTGAACTGATGTTAAAGTGTTTGCAGTGATGTTACTAAATACTCTTCTAATTCTCTCCTTCATATCTTGCCGTGTTGTCGGCGGCTGCTTGGTAACTTCGTCTCTTACGTGCCCCCATAAATAAAAATATATCTTACTTAAATCTGGTGACCTTGGAGACCACATAATTGAACCATCTCTTCCAATCCATCGGTTTGGGTATTCTGCGTTTAGGTAGTTTCAGACCATTTGGAAATGATGCACAGGAGCGCCATCGTGCAAAATCCACACCCGACGTCTTATATTGATAGGAAACATGTTGCATTAATGTAGGGAGATGATTGCGCAAAAAAATTTAAATATACTTCACCAATTACACGCCCTTCAAAGAAATGGAGTCCCACGACATAATCTACGATGATTCTACCCCAAACGTTAATGTACCATCGGTTTTGGCTGTGTGTTCTTAACACGCAAGGGTTACTATTCGAATAATGATGGTAATTGCGTTTGTTTACAAATCCATTCTTACTTATTGTCGCTTCATCGCCAATGAGAACAAAATCAAAAAAATCACTTTGATTGTTAATTTTATCCCATTCACTAAAATCTATTCTCATTTGAATTATCATTTTCGAGCAACTTCTGGTGCCCTTGTAAGTGATAAGGATGCATTTTATGGATTAATAAAATATTATTTGCTGATAATTTGCTGATTCCTCTTTGACTAGACACTGTACGTGTACTAATGTGTGGATCTTCTGTAACACTTAGTAGTACAATAAATTCATTTTGTTCATTTAAGGTTCGTTTTTCTCTTTCATGTTTTTCATACGCTTCACTACTTGTACGTTTAAATCTTTCCAACAAATTTACCAATGTTTTTCATTGAGGTTGCCTGCGCTGCTCCGGAAATTTTTGTCCATAAATTCTAGCTGCCAACAGAGAATTCTCGTCACTACTAAAAATTGTTGATAGCATATCCACTAATTCATTTCTTTCAAAATTCATTTTAGAGTTGATTTTTGCAACAATACTACACACAGTTTCAAACGCAAACAACTTCTATCATTCTTATTGATGAATGTCAAATTGAAGAAAATTTATTTATTTTCTCATGGATAACTAGATCCAAATTGAGATCATTACTAACACTCAAACTTTTTGCATGCTTATGGCTAAAGATAATTGTTTATTCTCCATCATACGACTTTTTGACCAAATTTGAAACTTCAAAATGTACAGATCATTCGTATTTATGATTTATATTTTAGTGTAAAACAAGCTAATGATCGCAAAGGCTACTTGATCTATTCAAACACCATATAAGATATAGAGTGGTCCATTTAAAATTATGAAGAAAATTTTATAAGCGTGTTCTGACTCAACCTGTATTCAAATTAATCAATAACTAAAATAATAATTTTTTGTTTGAATGTACATCATAATAAGAAATCCTGAACACTAAAAGTAATTTTTTTTATTAATTATGTTTTTTATCTAAACTTGGTCATAACTTTCAAAATACCCAGTATAACATATCAAAACCTTATATTGGCAATTCAAATTCATAATAATATACAGGGTGTTCCATTAAAAAAAACATAACTTTGGTTGTCCACGGTGTTATAAAGCACCATGTATATTCCTTATTAATTTAAAAATCTGAAGCTCATAGCTGGCTACAATTTTGCTGTAAACAATTTTTTGATATCTAGTCTACAAAGGGAGATATGGGACTTTTACACACTAAAGAATTCGCTATTAACCCGGCTATATACTTGTGCTCCTTCGGGTCATAATGACCCGAACTCCTACAATATGAATTAAAACCAAAATAACAACAATTTTTATACATTTATTAACTTTATTTCTCTAATGAAATGTTTTTTATATGAAACATGAAACTTACAATAAATTCAACCAAATTTAAATAAAACAAAAGAAAACGGAATAAAAAATGTCTAATAATTAATATGATCCACTACTTCTTACAGTCGGGACAATAATAGGTCACGTGTTCTTTACAAAAATATTTTTTACACTTAATGCAGGTCATATTAGTTTTTTTATCACATTTAGAAGGGCAAAATTTGCAGCGTGCTCGTTTGTTTTTGTTGCTAGTTCCAGGAAGAGGTGCGGTAGAATTTTCCACCAATGGTTGTTACAATTGCAGCTGCTTGTTCATTACGGGGAAGATGTTTTTTGGGCAAAATGTAAGGATTTACCAATTGTTTGCCCAGTTCCAAAAACAGTCTTCTTTTGAACAAAACATTTTTATTCCAGTCTGGATTTATTTCGCGCCATAGGACGAAAGCATTATAGGCACTGGTATCTAAAATGTTGTAAAATAAGATTATGGGCCATCGATTTGTTTTTCGTTTGTATGTGTATGCACCGATTAGCTGTTCTAATGTATGAACTGCTCCTTTGGTAGAATTATAATCAAGTATAATTTGTGTTTTTTTTTTGTCTTCTCTGCCGCTTATTTGTTTCTGGTTATGAAACGTACTCATTAGAATGACCTTCTTGTATTTTTTTGGAATATAAGACACAACTGCGATATCTTTAGTAAAATAAAATTTGGAACTACACAACGTTATTTACTTCCATGATAGGTAGTTCAGGCTTGCTTTTCCTGACAGTCCCTAACATAGTAAGATTTCTTTTGAGAAGCATTTGACCCAATTTATTCGATGTAAAGAAATTGTCACAAGTTACATTCTGACCTCTTAGTCCATAAGTAAGGTCTAAAACTACTCTCAGCTCCTGATCCTTCTCAGGTTTTCCCCCAGGTGGTTTTCCCGTATATACTTGAACTTCTAAAGCATAAGAACCTGCACTATCACAAAACATCCAAATTTTGATGCCATATTTTGCTGGCTTGCTTGGTATATACTGCTTGAATGGACAACGGCCTCTAAATGCAACCAGCTGCTCCTCCACAGTTACGTTTTGCCCAGGATTGTACAATTTTGGTAGTATTTCAGCCTATTTGTCCCAACATTCTCTAATAGGAGCCAACTTATCCCGTAGCCTTCTTTCTTGACGATCTTCTTTATTATCAAACCGTAACACGCGTGATATATAATAAAATCGTTTCAACGACATTGTTGCGCGAAAAAGAGGTCTACCTGTTTCTACTTTCCACAAACTTACGGTGGATTCATCATGCGATCTGTAAACTTCTCCTAACAGCAACAAACCTATGTACGCCTGCAACGTAATGTCATCTAATTGTTGCCACTTGTCACCGTACACTCTACGACCTTCGATGTTAGTCATTTTCAAAATTATATTTTCCAGAGAACTATTGAAAAATAGCTGAAATGTAGATTTTACATCCTGGACTCGTGCATTGCTGTATCTAGTTGGACCTGGAGTGACTTTTATGATGTTTGCACTAGTTGCACGCCCTGAGTTATGGCATTATCTTTAGATTGAACTGATTGAGCAGGTGGCATTAATTGCGTAGGATTTGTCCGTCCAGCATCGTCGAAAATATCATCGTCTGACTGTTCATAATCACTATCTTCACTGATATGATATTCCTCTTCAGAAGCTTCATCGTCACTAATGTCACTCAAATTATCAATAAGTTTTTCTAAGCCTTCACCACTAAGATATTTTTTTGCCATTATTGTTATTTCAGCACTTTAGAAGAACTAGTAGTACGTACAACAAACCGCACTTTACTCTGCAGCGTAACAAACAAAGCTGTCGGTTGCATACTGCGATATGATATTTATACCTGCTGCAAGTTGCAAGTCCGTTCCTATTTAGACTTGCACACGCGGCTACAGACCTGCCGAAAATGCTATAGTAACTCGCATATTATCTATCCTCAAATTTCAATATAAAATAATTGGAAATACAAATTTATACGTCCTACTAATGTATTACAGCCTCGGGTCATAATGACCCGAGGATCATCAATGTAACAATCATGTTTAAAAAAATAAGGAAAAAAAATTTATTAAAACAAACAAGCCACCTCATTCTTCAATGGATTAGAAACAAGGTCATTAACTGCGAAGTTTAGATATTAATAAACAAAACGTTATCTAAACAACAATTTGAATTGGGGTCATGTAGACCCGAAGGTAACAGTAGGGTTAAACATTTCTATCAATAATGTAATATTCAGTAGTAGGCTTTTAAATGATAGTATGGCAGACTTGGTTTTCGTGTTTTCATATTTTGTGCATATTGTTAACATTAATATTTCAAATATTTGTGGACACTACTGCTTTTTTACAGAGGAGGATAGCAGCAATTACTATTGTAACGCTTAAAGGAGTGCAAATGTGCTTTTGAATACATGATTTATTAAAAAATAAGTATCTTAATAATGATGTAAGCTTTATTGCTTTAGCCTACGAAAATAATGAGAAAGGAGATATCATTTTCTGTAATTTTAATATGCAAGAAGGTGACGTTATAGTAATTTTTAGCGTAATTTACTGAGAATCCTTTAAAAAAAAACATACTTAACTTTTTTTGGGTTTTTAATGGTGTATTTTTGTATCGATGTTTTACACAGATCTATACGGTTCGATAATAACAGTTATCGTCCCCAATAGTAATAAAATCTTTCAGAATTGTTTAGGATGTTGAATATGAAGAAGTGAAAACGCAAACAGAAGCCTGCTATTAATACAACAGTTTGGTAAACGTATAAAGCCAACTATAGAATACAATTTTAGTGAAGCGTAACTAGATCGTTAATAAATTAAATATTGTTGAACTGCCTTAAAGATAACAAATCAGAACACCCTATAACGGTCAAAGGGCAACAGTGAAAAATGTCATAATCAAAGTGTAAATTTAACAACAGTTACTTCAATCATAATGTAAGTGTAAAGCTGTGAAAACTTTAATTTGAAATGGATAAAATATTGACATACTATTTAAAAAAGAAATAGCTTGGTTAATAATTGTAAGCGTTATTTTTCAGTGAAAATACAATGTAGCATGTTTAATATAATTTTAATTTTAATTTCAACTACATATGATAAAATATAGTGCGGTGGTAATTTAACATATAATTGATAAAGCATTTACTTCAAGGAAAAACAGCAACAAACCTAGACTTACCAAAAGCTAAAATTAAGATTAAGACGTATCATTGTACCTTTTTTTAATTGTAAGATGCCAAAACCTATTTAAATGGAGACTTTCTTCTTGCCTATTGAAGTTATTAGGATGTTTACATCTCAATAACTTCACGTTGTAAACGAATATGATAATGACCTTGTCTTTGAGATATTGCCATATTATCAAATTGAATCATCATTTAAATTATTTAAACCATGCTCAGCTACCGTAGACTTCTCAGGTTGACCTAATCTACAAAATCTCATATGTTCTTTACGTCTAGTATCAAAGCTAGGTTTTATGTTTTCCATGTATACTTTTCCACATAAACAAGGTGATAATGGGTTTGAAACATCCTTAGGTGACCTGAAATGTTCTTTAGTTTTTCTTGTAAACAGTGCTAATGCTATGATTAATTAGAATTTTTTCAATTCTAGCTGTAACATTAGTTATCAAAGAAAGAAGAGCACTATCAACATTAAGCGCTGGTTTCTCTTTATGGTTATGTCTAGCAGGTGTAATAACATTATTAATATCATCAAGTGAATATCCAAATGTTCTTTAGTTTTTCTTGTAAACAGTGCTAATGCTATGATTAATTAGAATTTTTTCAATTCTAGCTGTAACATTAGTTATCAAAGAAAGAAGAGCACTATCAACATTAAGCGCTGGTTTCTCTTTATGGTTATGTCTAGCAGGTGTAATAACATTATTAATATCATCAAGTGAATATCCATTAGCTTGCTTGTGATGATTTTGCTAAATATTGATTTTCATCTTTCAAAAATTAAGGATCTCAAAATTGTTTTGTTCGATCCACTAAAGGTTCAATTACACCAATTTTTTGACATGAAGGGTGGTTTCATAATTTATGAACGTATCAGTATGTGTCGGCTTTCTGTATACCTTAAAAGATAGTGAGTTATCAGTTTTACATACTAGTATGTCAATAAATGATAAACTTCTATTAGTTGCCATAGTAAACTGGATACTAAGATGCAAACCATTTATAAAAATTCCTGTAGTGTGCTAAGGGAGCTAGCTACCCATTGCTACACTATCAAGATGCTCATAGAAATTATTATTCCACTGAAAATAAGTCGTAGTAAGACATTGCTGAAAAAGAATTGTTATATCCTTCAGGAAAATATGATTAATATATTCAATGGCTTCTTTTATTTTTAATAAATGATGTACATCCTAGCATCCAGTTTACCATAGAGAAGGAAACTAATGGAAGTTTACCTTCATAAATTATCAAACCACCATGCTCGTAAAAAATTGATGTAATTAATTCTTCAGTGAGTCGAACAAAACAAATTTGTAATCCTGAATTTTTGATTGCAAATAATTAACAAAATTCTTAAAAGCTAATCGATATTGACTTAATGTTATTACACCTGCTGGACATAATCAAAAAGAAACACCAGTGCTTAATGTTGGTACTAGTTTTCTTCCTTTTATAGTTAATGTCACAGATATAATTGAAAAAAATTAATCATGGCGTTAGTACTATTTTTAAACCTACAACACTAAGTGAAGAGCATTTAAGGTCACCTAAAGATGTTTCATCATTATTCATTATTCATCATTATGTTCGTTCACAACGTGAATCTATTGAGATATATGAAAATCCTAATAACTGCAATAGTCAAGAATAACATTTCCATTTAAATAGGTTTTGGCATCTTATAATTTAAAAAGTGGCACAATTATACGTCTTAATTTTAATTTTAGCTTTTGATATGTCTAGGTTTTTTTCTGGATCTTGAAGTAAATGATTTCACAACTTAGCACAACACTATAATTTAACATATGTTGTTGAAATTAAAATTATATTTGTTACATTGTGTTTTCACTGTAAAATAACACTTACCATTATTAACAAAGCTGTTTCTTTGTTAGAATTGACTAGATTTTTAATTGGTACGTTAAGTTTCTATTTGTGAATGTTTTTATGAATTTCAAATTAAAGTTTTTACAACTTTACACTTACATCATAATTTGATTGAATTTGTTAAATTTTCTCTTCGATTATGACATTTTTCACTGTTAGCCTTCCACCGTTAGGTGTTCTATGTTGTCATGTTGAAAGCAGTTTAACAGTATTTAATTTATTAAGGATCCTTTACTAAAATTGTATTCCATATTTTGGCATTATACGTTTATCAAACTATTGTATTAATAGCAGGCTTATGTCTGTGTTTCCATTTTTATTCATAAATTTGCTTCTTATAAAATTCCAAGAGATTCTATTACTGCTGAGGACGATGATTATTGTGTTATCGAAATGTATAGATTTGAGTAAAACATATACAAATATACGCTATTAAAAACAAAAAAAGCTAAGTATTTCAATTATGTATAATAATGTTAAGGATTTACATTTTCACATTGGAATTGTTAATTACAATTTTCCGAAAGGTACATCTTTTTTAGAACTGCCTTACTACTTCTTCTTCTTGGAGTAATAAATATAAACAACTCGAAAGTATAGTAATCGGAATCCCCCTTATTCCCGTGGTAGCTGATTTTTTCCTTTTTCTTTTGTTTATAGAACGACGCTATCAAATCATCGTCTGCGTCAAACTTAAATCTTTACTGGATCGAGCAAAACAGAATATCTGATCATGAATTTTTGGAAGATGAACTTAACCATTTTAAACAATCAACGTTTAATGATGGTAGTGATTTTTCTCTTTTCATATAATTAATCAGGTGCTTAAGACCTACTGTCCGCTTCCGTAGTGTATAAATATGTTTTCTCTTGTGGACATTGGAACTAGAAACGTAGTTTTGTGACTAAATCTAAAAGCGTATGGAATTTTGTTGATTGACTGATCCAGAAATATCTGTTGCAAATGAACATGCTATGTAATATCCAGTTCGATAATATGTAAGTGTTGAGATATTTAAACATCCAAATAACGGGGAAGAAGAAAATATCCGGTTTTAGGATCTTGTAATTAAAAGCAGGCAACAAACATAGCTTTTGGTGCGTCTAGGGTTTTTACAGTATTTTTCCTAAACGCTTACCAAATAAGTTTGTCATCACAGCATTGCTAAGATTTAGAAAACAGTTAAATTAAAGTTAAATGTAAATATACTACTTTCAATGTATATTTAATGCAATTGCAGTGTTTATGGTAAACGTTGCTTAATTCTTTAGTTGGTACGCCTAGGTTTTTAGTTGTGAATGCTTTTACAATTTTTGTATGAAGTTTTTTACAAGTTAATAATAATATTTAATTGATGAAAGATTTAGTTTTAGTTTCTCTCAATAATGTAAAATTCAGTATTAGGCGTTTAAATGATATTATTTTAGTATTGCGTTTTATTATCATTAATATTTCAAATGTTTGTAAACACATTTCTTCTTTTACTGAAGAGGATAGCGGCAATTGCTATTGAATCCTTGGAAATTTATAAAATTTGCTTTTGAATACACGACTTATACCCAAAAACGATAAGCATTTTTATAATGCTTTAAGCTTTATTGCTTTACTTTACGAAAAGTATGTCCACAAAATTTGAAAATCTTATTCATAATGGCAAAAATTCTTCATTAAACTCTTAGATTATAAAAAAGCGTATTCTGGAAAATCTATTTTTGGGCAAACCAAATGTACTGGGTGTTCCGATAAGAATAGCTCTCGGCATTATATCAGAAACCGCTTATAGTACAGCTTCGGAAAAAAATGTATAACAACAGTGGACTCGAACAAAATCTGGAAATTATTATAGAATTGTAGGGCCACGACTAGAGGGTGTAACTGGAAATTAAAAAACAAATATTTTACAAATTTCGCTTAATTAAGAGGCATTGAAAGTACGATCATAATATTCTTCTAAAGATTCTGCGCATATTTTATTTCACAAATTTTAGGCCATCTTTTCAAATAAGAGGTGCGGGATAGTGGGAACCCCGTTATGAAAAGAATCTTGTAACACCTGTGCTGCTTAATCGATCTTTGTAAACTTAGCCTCGTTGAAAACAGCTCTTTTCCACTAATGTAAAAGAAAATAATTTCAACATAACCTAGTAGGGGGCGGTATTTATTTATTTTTTTTAATCTAGTTTTCTTTGGAACATATTAAATAGGAGTATGCAGTTTTAATCGTGGATTACAAAAGTAGACCAAATAAGTACCAGAATGGCGAAAACCGCACGTCGATATCTTTTTCCTATCCCGAGATATCTCAAGAAACGTGTAAATTTTAAACATTTTCTTTTGAATATAGATTACTCGGGTTTTACCGAACGAACTTTAACAATTTTGAACTCCTTAAAATTTACTTTCCTTGTCCTATAAATAATGATATCAATTAGAATTACAATATTACTGTTACTGTCACACGAAAACCGCGTTAAGGAAGCTAAAGTGGAAATATATCAAAACAAGTAGGGGGCCATGGAAAAAAACAAAAAGACGTGTCAAATTATTAAACATAGTAATTCCTTCATTTACGTTTCATTGCGATTTATTCGTATTAAATTCGATATAAAATTTACTTTAGAAGTTAAATATAAGATGATTATTACAAACCAAGGAGCATTTGACATGATAGGCACGAATCTTGAATGCATGAGAAATGCAACTGTTGCGGATAGTGTGTATGCAATACAATATCCCCAAAAACGTCATCCCGATGGTAGAGTTTTTCGTCGACCCATACACAGTTTAAGAACGACGGGAAATGTAAATCTTTCTGTTTATAGAAGAAGCGGCAAAGGTCGCTAAGAAACAAACACAATAAATGTTTTGGCATATGTGCAATTTAACCCCCATTTCAGAACCAGAGCAATAGCTAGAGACTTACGAATAAGCAGAACCACCGTTCACCGTATTTAGACAGAACACAGGTAAATTCATTAGATTTCATCTGCATAATATGTTTCTTAAACAAAATATACCTACACAATAATATTTGTTGGCATGATTATATTGTAAAATGATAATTTATTTATTTCATAAATCTGGAAAGATATTAGGACGTTACAATTCTTTTAGGTTACATCCATATCCCGTAGTACTGCATCAAAGATTGAATGATCGCAATTACGATATTAGGTTGGATTATTGCAAATGGTGCTAGATATGATGTGTGACGACTCTCAATTGCTGTCACGTATTTTGTGGTCAGAAGAAGGTACATTTAGAAGTGATGGTATGGTAAACCGTCACAATATGCACTATTGGTTACAAAATAATCCACGCTGTATGGAAGAGGTTCAACATCAGGGTCGATGGTCGGTAAATGTATGATGTGGTATCCTAGATGGTAAGATAATTGGACCCTTGAATTTCGATAACTCAATTAATGGGGAACGTTACCTAAATTTTTTAAGGGATAAATTGCTAAATCTTCTAGAAGATATACCCCTAGCAATTCGTAGGTCCGGCACATTTCTCCTGAGAATTATTGGATGATGCACACCCTGACAGATGGATACGACGTGTTTTTGGCTAACTGGGTCACCAGACTTGACTGTCTTGAGACATATCTCTGGGAACGAATTAAAGACCTTGTTTTTGGAATTAGGCCCACTACTCGAGACAACATGATCATCCTTCCGATGATTAACAATGAATGAAAAACAATTGAACATCGCGTTTTCGAGTTATTTTAAAAAATTTTGTTTTCTTGAATAGGACATCCTGTATATGTATACCCTAATCGATTGCCAACACTTTTCTTAACATAAAAGGTTATTATGCATTTCAACCTAAAACAAAAAATAAAGGAGATATAAGCCTATTTCACTTTTCACTTATAGGATACCATAAAATTTAAATAAAAATGAAATATTATACAAAATACGCTATATTTATTATGTGATTTAGTACCAAAATACGTCCTTTAATTGTGTTTAGCTATTTTTATTTCTAAATCATCTAGGGATGCTATGCGAAACAATAAAACTAATAAATCTTGTCATTTTTACGTTTATACATTATTTTTGTGAAACAATTCATTTCAGTGTTACCTGATACAAATTACTATAATGTTTTTTACGCATTTAGAAAAATGTGACATGCTTGAATCATATACAGTATGTCATAAAATGCTGACCGTGCTCTTCAACGATATAATCACCTGTTTCCAGAAAGAATAGCTCCAGATCGAAGATATTTTCTGAAATTATACAAAAAATTTAGATCAAACGAAAATGTTTTTTCCAAAGAGACGTTAAAAAAAGATATTTGTGATGAATGAAGGAACGGAAATAAATGTGCTAGCTTATTTTGAAGTAAATCGCGAAAATTCCATACGAGATTACATGAGAGATTGTGGATTATGTTTCGGAACTATACAGAATATTTTGAAAAAACATAATAACATGCCGTATAAATATCGGCCTACTCAGTCTTTTACCAGGCGACCAAGAAAGAAGAATTATATTTTGCCAATGGTTTGTAAATACAAAAAACGCAAACCCTGACTTCGAAAGGCTAATTCTCTGGACCGATGAATCTAAATTGAGCAATAGAGGCATGTATAATAGAAAAAATCATTACTGGAGTAATCAAAATCTAATGCGAAATGTTCCGTGTAATCCACAGAGACGCTTTAGTTTAAATGTGTGGTGTGGTCTTTTTGGCTCTAAAATCGTCGGATTGCTAATTAAATTTTCTCCGAACCGTTTTGGAAGAGTTTTTTGATGATCTTAATTTAGCTGATCATAAAAGAGCGTTTTTCAGCAAGACGGTGCGTCTCCACTCAAACGTCAATAATTTGATAAGTGGATTTTTTCATGATCGTATTATTGGGAGGACCAGTTCGTTGGTCTTCACGTTCTCCAGACATTATACCAATAGATATTTATATATTTACTTCTAATACTATCGAATATCTTCAGATAGCGATAACTAATATTATTCGAACGGCAATGGAGGTACTGTTTGAAAGGTTTCAAGAAGAGTATTTAAATGTGCCCAAAAATGTATTGAGCAAGGAGGGGATGTATTCGAAAATTTTATTTAAGCTTTTTTAATAATTTGACGAAAAAATATATCAATTGATTTGTTTTGTTTTTGTTTCAAATTTTATGCCCGCCAAGATGATAAGTTAAATTGGCTCATATCTCCTTTATTTTTTGTTTAGGCTGAAGTTAATAATAAGCTTTTATGTTAAGAAAAGCGTTGGCAAGCGATTAGGGTATAAATATACAGGGTGTAACATTTAACAAAACTACATTTTCTAAAATAACTCGGAACCGTGATGTTCAATTGTTTTTCTGTTACCACCACGTTAATCAGCGAAAGGAATACTACTACTTCTCTAATTTAACCCACCTCGTAGCTTCAATAATAAAAAAGTGCACAGTTGAATTTGATCACCATGTATATAGTGAGTCCCAAAAGATATGTTTAAATTCATTTAAATTCAAGGGTCTAGTTTTTTATTTCATTTTCTGGATCTGCTTTGAATTCTGAGTAAATCTCATGTACTCATGTACTCTCCAAAAACTAGACCTTTGAACTTTAAATGAATTCCGACATAACTTGGAACTCTACATTATATATATATATATATATATATATATATACAGGGTGGCCAACTGAGAATGCGAGGTACTGTATCTGGGAAGCTATGCTTCGTAGAGGCTTGCGGAAAAAAAAGTTATTACTAAAACGGCGAATACAAAAACCTGAAAAATATTTTCATGTTTCTGAAATGGCCGCTAGGGGCCGTAACTGCAATCTTGAATCTAAAAAGGTGATGTTTCTGTGAATTCTGCTATATTAACCTAATGAAAAAATTGCTGATATTTGAAGTCGAGGATAATCTGATTTTTTTTTGTTTGGCACTTTTTGACGTATCTATAAAAATAAAGTGGTGGGGGGTATTCAAAGGTTTCCTCCCCCCCCCCCGTATCTTCGAAACCGCTAATCCGATTTTAACAAACTTGGGCGCGTTGAAAAAAGCTTTTCTTGGGCTAATTGAAGTTTTGTTAGTTTCACATGTCGTCGCTAGAGGGCTTTGTTCGACATTCCGAGAGAACGGTTAATTTTAGCAAAAAAATTAAATGCATTGGTATGACTTTTTTTCATGAACAAGTAAGCTAAATGATGCCTAAACGATCTTGCGAAAACCGCATCTCGATACCTTGTTCCTAACCTAAAATATCGGCCGAAGAATACTTTACACGAGAATCCCTTAAATTTTTATCTTTTTTTAACTATATTTTTCTGGAATTGTTCCTATTATGTAAGTTGTGGTCCTAAGGACCGATTTAAAGGAGGAATGGTTTTAATGCCCCCGTAAATGCTCGAAATGCTGACTATCACTCTGTGCATTGCTGAGGCCTCTTATGGGTAGACGATACTGCAGCTTCAATTTCGGCTCTGAATAGGTTACTTAGAAATTGCGATTTTAAATGTTTGTAAATTTATACACCAGAATAAAATCGCCCTTTTTGGAATTACTACGGGCAAGTAAGTAATGCTAAAAGTTATACGAAAGGCCTATTTTTTGTTTGTGTAAATGCATATTCACTATGGATATATACGAAAAATGCAATTAATAGAAGCAGGCAATGGAAACAGATACCTAAACAAAACATACATAATCCTCAAATTGTCAATAGTTGTCAACACTTTCGCGTTACTTTGAGCAATTTTTGTGGTTTCAAAATGCGTTTTACGAATAATGAGGCTGTTGGTATGTTTGCGGTTTATTTTGAATGTCATCAGAATGCCGCAGTAGCTAAAAGAGTTTACGCGGATCGATATCCAAATCGGCGTCCTTGCGATGTAAAAGTTTTTCCCCGATTAGAGCTTACGAGCCAATGGTAGTTTTCAGCCTACGTTTCAACGGCAAAGAATTGGAAGAACACAAGAAAGTATTAACCGTGTACTGAGCTACATTGAAGGAAATCCTCATGTTAGCACAAGAGCATTATCCACTGAGTTGGGCATATCATGGACAATGGTTCAAAATATTTTGAAGGACCATATGTAAGTTTTAATGGCCCTCAAAATATATAGGTATTCGTTTAAACTTTTTTTAATTACTTTAAGAATGCACCCATATCATGTCGTTTTGCATGAAAGAGGAAGATTTTGATCGAAAGTTAGACTACTGTCATTGGATGTTAGGCATGATACGCGAAAATAGAGAATTTTTATTACAAATTCTTTGGACCGATGAAGCCACCTTCAGTACTGACGGGAGAGTCAATTTGCACAATATGCATTATTCGTCTGCAGAAAATCCCCATTGGTTGCGTGAAGTTCAGCGCCCAGGACGTTGGAGTTTAAATTTATAGTGTGGCATACTGGGAGGCAGAGTTATTGGGCCATATTTTTTCGAGCAACCCCTAAATGGCAATGTATTTCTTGACTTTTTGGCCAATCAATTACCGTTGTTATTGGAAGATGTGTGTCTTGAAACAAGGCAAAAATTGCTTTTGCAGTTGGATGGTTGCCCAGCACATTTTGCTATTAATGTGCGAGAGCATATTAATGCAGTATTTCAACAGCGATGGATTGGAAGAGGAAGTCCGCGATCGCCAGACTTAACGTGCCTCGATTCTTATTTATGGGGGCGCTTAAAGGACATCGTGTTTCGGACTCAATCTACTGCTAGAGAAGATATGAAAAACCGGATTCGTAACGCAGTACGTAACATACCGAGAGCCGAAATTAAAGCTGCAGTTTTGTCTAGTCATGAGAGGCTTCAGCAATGCATAGAGCGTGATGGTCAGCATTTCGAGCATTTATGGGAGCATTAAAAACCTTCCTCCTTTAAATCGGTCCTTTTTAGGGCTAAAACTTGCATGATAGAAACAATTCCAGAAAAATGTAGTTAAAAAAAAATTAAAATGTAAGGGATTTTCGTATAAAGTTTTCCTTGGCCGATATTTTAGGTTAGGAACCAGATATCGAGATGCGGTTTTCGCGAGCTTGTTTAGGTATCATTTAGCTACTTGTTCATGAAAAAAAGTCATAACAATGCATTTAATTTTTTTGCGAAAATTAACCGTTTCTGTCGGAATGTCGAACAAAGCCCTCTAGCGACGACATGTGAAACTAACAAAACTTCAAATATTATAAAATTTGTAGCCTAAGAATAGCACATTTCAACGCGCCTAAGTTTGTTAAAATCGGCTTAGCCGTTTCGAAGATACAGGGGGTTACTTAAGGAAACCTTTGAATAACCCTACCACTTTATTTTTAGACATACGTCAAAAAGTGCTAAACAAAAAAAGTTCAGATTATCCTCGATTTTAAAGATCAGTTATTTTTTTATTAGGTTAATATAGCAGAATTCATAGAAACATCACTTCTTTAGATTCAAGATTGCAGTTACCCCCCCCCCCTAGCGGCCATTTCACAAAAATTGAAAATATTTTCCAGGTGTTTGTATTGGCCGTTTTTGTAATAACTTTTTTTTTGCGATTGATAGTTTCCCAGATACAGCACCTCGCATTCTTAGTTGGCCACCATGTACATACACAACATCTCGCAAATGTTTGCTTTTTCCATGGCCCACTACGTGTTTTGATATATTTCCACTTTAACTTCCTTTACGCCGTTTCCGCGTGACAGTAACAGTAATATTTATCATTATCTATAGGACAAGGAAAACAAATTCTAAGGTGCGGTACGTTGCGGTTTTCGCCATTCTGTTACTAATTTGGTCTACTTTTGTAATGCTATTTAATATTTTCCGAAAAACTAGATTTAAAAAAAATAAATACCTCCCTCTAGCGTGCATGTTACTAAGTTGTGTCGAAATTATTACTCTTACATTAGTCGAAAAGAGTTGTTTTCAACAAGACTAAGTTTGCAAAGATGGATTAAGCAGAACCGGAATTACAGGCGTTTCCAGTCTCCCCCGCCTCTTATTTGAAAAGATGGACTGAAACTTGTGAAATCAAATATACGCAGAAAATGAATATAGTGATCGTATTTTTAATACCTCTTAATTAGGCGAAATTTGTAAAATACTTATTCTTTTATCTCTGTTACGCCCTCTAGCGGTGGTTCTAAAATTCTATAAATAATTTTTCACAAGGCCACTTTTGTTACAAAAATTTTTTTCGAAGCTGTACTATAAGCGGTTTCTAATATATGGCCGAGAGCCATTCTTATTGGGACACCCTGTACTTCAGTAATAAAAAATATTATTAGAAAATATTTTTAACAGCTTGGATTAACACTATAAAACATTTTCTTGATCACTGTATGTAAAGCATTTTGAAAAAACACTAAGTTTAATTTTGTGAAGGAAACTTTTGAGCTACACAATATCTGACCATCACTTTTTTATCTTAATGAGATTGCGCCGAAAACGGTGGTTGCTGGTTGTGACAGGTATAGTCTAATTTTAATGGGTAGACAGTTCATTTTTTTAATAATCGAATAATTTCGGTAAGGAATTCCTATTATGTTACGTATACTGCAATATGCCATATCATAAAGAAATTTAAAGTGAAAAGTAAAAGAGGCTAATATGATAAATCAGTGTTATAAACCTTTTTTATGCTAATATTTAAAGTTATCCACCGTATCCCTCTCATCAGGATTTTGGCTCTTAACAACACATATTTTTCACTGAAATGCATTTGAAGGGAAAACTGAACGGCTTAAAATTTCAATAATTAAACGTCTGTTACCGTTATTAAGTTTTAGAATTTATAAATATTTTTTATTATAGTAATATTCTGGAGCATTTGAAAATTATAGTCGGCTGGTACAGTCATAAAATGAAGTTTTAGTACACAGAGATTTTCAAGGAAAAAGTTCATTTACCACAAAAGTCGTTTAAACTTCGTGCTGCCGCTTATATTTTAGCCCATTTTACATAATTTCCCCATAATTCTTAAAATTCCCGTACATTTTAAGTGGAGTACAAGCGAGCCTGAGCCAATTAAATAAAACATTTCTTTTATGCTAATGTTATAGAGTATAATAGCCTTAAAACTCTATTCTGCAGTATAATGAAAAGTCCTTAACATTTTGCTCTTTGAAAAATATTTATTCTGGCCCGCAAATTTATGGCATCCAAAAATAATGTTTGCACGAACTGTGCGTTTTCCAGAGGGAGTTTCTAGATTTTTCCAGACTTTTCCGCCAATGAAAAGTTTTCACCGCTCCGCCTACGTTTCTACGTCACTTTTTATATCGTTCTCTCTCACCTATTTTTTTCTAAACGTTCTACCAGGACACTGTAAAAAATTACCTAGTAATTTAATACCCTGACCGCTATTTAAACGCACCTAATATGAACTGCGTTTACAATAGCTTAGAGAAAAAAATGGTTGAAATTATCAAGAAATTACACCCTCTTTATTGCACATTTTACAATTTATAACTGTCTTAATTTGAATAGGAAATGTCTGGGTTAATTGTTCTTCTTTGACAAACGTAAACTTTTTCATAAACGTGATTAATAATACTTTAATGTGTCTAAAAAAAAATTGGGTTGGAAAGCTTGTAAAAAACTAAATTCAGTGTAGTTTTTTAGTATTCTGTCATGTACTAAGCTTTAGGTAATTTTAATCCAGCATTTGCTGATAGATCAGCCATGTCATTAATATTCACATTAATGTAACTTTCCTAATAACACACAAATGTAAAACGATTTTATCACTAATTCATGGAAGATCATAATAACGTTCTGAAAAAATGAAATTGTATTCTACGATTATTGAGTCCTGACGTTCAACGTCCATCAACGGTCAAAAAATACTTTGTAATTACAGTTTTTCGTTATTACGTGTTCGAATACTATCTAAAATGACAAAAAGAACATTTTTTAATGTCAGAAGTGTTTCATTTTGGAAGGTAATTAAGTTATAAACGACCTTATCTCTGACACTGTCATTCTAATGAAACATCCAGCTGGATCAGATTTAGTTCTTGTGGATGTTAATTATAAATTTTGCTCAACTTGATAAAACCACTAACCAATCGAAATTTAAGAGGTCATTTGAGACAATGTGAATATTTTAAATGTAGAGAGCTTGCTGAAATTATCTTGCATAAATTAGAATTTTATATAAAAAGAACTCAAGGGTACTTTATTCTTCATCCTTTTTATTCGTGGTAGAAGATTAATGTATATATTAAAATCTTTTTGAAATTTCCACTTCGTCGGTACTCTAAAGGATTTCATAAAAATTTTTAAGATCAAAGCTTTTAAAACGAAAGATAATTTAGAGAAGGTTTAAATGAGAAACCTTGTAATTAGCTTGTTTCAGTAAGTAGTAATGAAAATGTCTGCAAACCGGATAAGCTTTCACACGGTATAACGTTTTTTCTTATTTTTATACATTAATGAAATTCTTAATTTTTAGTCGAGAAAGCTTCGAATAGGAAACTATAAAATGATAATTTTTACTGCTGGCGTAGCAATATTTCACACTTTCAATTTTGA
Source organism: Vesta saturnalis (assembly GCA_036346205.1). Classification (NCBI taxonomy): domain Eukaryota; kingdom Metazoa; phylum Arthropoda; class Insecta; order Coleoptera; family Lampyridae; genus Vesta; species Vesta saturnalis. The sequence continues at coordinate 1,651,527 of JARFJB010000229.1, read as the reverse complement.
ATAATATATCTCTGGTCTGGTGCATATGCAAGCGAATGAAAAATTATGCACTTGAAAAAGAAAAATAGGAGTAAAATGTAGCGAGCACACCAACATATCACACGTAGAAAGCAGCACGTGTGCCTGTGTATATTCAGAGTTTAAAAACGCGCATTCCAAAACAATAATACTCAATCAATGATAGCAATGAGCCAATAACCAAATGGAACGTTACATTCAGAGGGGGAGGGGTAATGTGACAACCCTGTTTACAAATGTTGCGATTGATTCTTCCAATGTTGTTTGAGCTGTACTGATCTGTCCACGTTCGTAACTAGTGCCCCTTGGGAGTGTATATAAGTGAAAATTATTAAGTTATGCAACCCCTATTCCGAGAATTTGAGAAAAATCGATGGCGACGTTTTTCTAACATCCCTACTTGTTGAAGACTCTAAGAGGGAATGCTGCATAAAATCAGGTATCTTATGTGTTGTCTCCTAACTGACTACAAAATTGCCAAAATTCGCATGTGAATCTAAATCGACAGGTGATTATTGATTTGTAGGGTGAGAATGTAGAAAGTACAAGAACCGCATGCGTTAAAATGGACAAAGAGATGTAATGCGTGCGTGAGATAACGCAACTTCAAGAAAATTTATGTCGAGCATGTTTACCTTTGACTTTCAGTTACGACTTTTTGCTTTCATGTTTCCGCATGAAACTATGACACAAATTTCTAATTTTAGATTTAATTCTTGATTTTTTGTACCAGTTCTGTCATTTTCTTCTACCATTTTCGTTCAGTCTAAACTCTTATTTACTTCTACAATTATTTAAGTACTGTAGAAGTGATTTTCTTAACACCATCGAGCACGAACAAGCCGACGGATTCTGCATTTTGTACTGTTTGTGCATAATAAAGTCTCACTCAGAGTGCCAATTAATTAAGTTCTCCATTCAATTCTCTTAGGTTTGAATTTTCAGTTTAATTCAGTTTGAATCATAAGTTTGCTTTGTTTAATTAATTCGCTTTAATTTAAATACGTCTTTCAACATGAACTGTGTTAGTTATTAGGAGGAAATTAATTTGGTTTTAAACAACAGTCATGGAAACAGTATTTTTTTTTAGAATAATCCTTTTTTGATCCTGTCAACTAATTCTCACAAATAAATTTTAACTTATTCCTCTTCGTGAAATTTGTTATTGCAGCACGATATGAATTTTACTTCTAAAAATGCACGATTGGGTGGTGATAAAAATGTAAATATTGTTTTTGAGGAATTCAAAACAGCATCAGGTAGCGTTTCGTTTTAGATCATTGACAATACGCCATATAGCGTCAAAAATTGTTGATGAAACGAAAAATGGTGTATTATGTTGATAAACTGGACCTGGTTTAAAAATTGTACGTTACTTCATTGGCTAATATTTTTAGCTGATTAGTTTAAAAACCACAGGAGAGCGCTTAATAAAATAAAATTCTTTAACAAAATGCAATTCATAACGAAAAACTAAATTTGCTTAATAAATTAAACGGAACTAAATATTTTACAGAACTGAACTCAAATTAAAGGACCCAAATTTTATATTCCATCGCATAACCTCACATTTATGAATGACATGCCAAAACACAGTAGCTTTATGGTCACTTCTCATACTAACTAAGTCAAACCAACGTAGAAAACAAATTTGTAATGGCTGTTTTCTTACCATATGCTGTCACAGTCATAGCGGTAGTAGGGAAAATAACGATTTCTAAAGGTGCGTGAAAATAGTCGGATCGATGTGTATAATTATGTGCTGATTATTGTCCATTTAGCGCCTTTGAAGTTAAATTTTGCGCCCCAATAGGAAATAAGTTATGACAAAAATTCTATACACACGACTAACTTCACTAATATTATTTTTTCATTCAGTAATTAGACGCCAATTACACTCCATTTTGCGCCGTTAAAAAAATTTTGCGCCTTTATAAGACAGGGGCTATTATGAAATTATACTAGCAGGGCTAAACTCACAAGCCAATTTACAGCCGTGAATTTCTGCATAGATCAATTTTTTCTTATGCAGTAATTAGGCGCCAATTATGCGCAGCTTTGCTCCGCTAAAATACAATTTTGAGCCGCCACAGGTTATTCTAAAAATTACATCGACAAGGCTAACTTCTTAACCTTATAAATAAATTAATTTTTCTTTCGCTATAGTTCGACAACCATTATGTGCTGCTTTGCGTCCTTCAAATAAAATTTTGCGCCTTTATAGGATAGAAGTTAACGTAAAATTATATTCACACGCGTCCTTGAACTTCCGCATAAATAAATTTTCTCTTATGCAGAAATTAGGCACCAATTATGCGACGTTTTGCGCATATAAAATGAAATTTTGCACCCCATCGGAAATAAGTTACAAAAGTTACAACGACGAGACTAACTTTATATCCTTACGTATAAATTGAACTTTTCTTCCAGTATAATTAAGACTCCATTTTGCGTCGTTAAATTTTAACTTTGCGCCTATAAACAAGTTGTTGCAAAAATTACATCGACACGGCTAACTTTACCGATCCGTGAACTCCTATGTGAATCAATTTTTTTGTTATGCTCCAATCGATTTATTTAAATATGTTGTTATTTACTTTTTATTTATTTTTTTCTTAATGTGTATTTTTCTTATTGTTATTATTTTATTGAAACTCATTTTCTTACATTATGGCTACACTAATTTTTTTGTAATATTAACTTCATTGGGTTGTACATTATTCTTGTTAATCTTAACCCTAAATGAACTAACTCCAACTCGAGTGTTCATTAAACATGCTTATCGTACAAATTCCTATTTAATTTTTAAGCTACCTATATACGTTTTCAATTCATAAGGTAGATTATCCACTAAATGCAGTAATTACACACCAATTATGCCATGATTTACGCAAAACGAGCCATAATTAGCATTAATCAACGGGCAAGGAAATACTAATTTTCTACATAAGTTGACGATTGTTCGCTCTGTCAATGTAATTTTCACAATAACTATGAAGAATATGAAATTAGCCTCGTTGATGTAAGTTTTCTAAAAACTTATTTCCTATAGAGATGAAAAATTTCATTTTAGAAGCGCAAAGCGGTACATAATTGGTGACCAAGTGCATAATTTTTTATTAGCTTGCATATGCACTAGAGCAGAGATATATTATTCAAAATTGACAGTGTGAAATATTGCTACACCAACAGTAATTTCTTATTCAAAACATTTTCGACTTAAAATTAAGCTTATTCGGTTTGCAGACATTACTATTACTACTTACTTAAACAAGCTAAATTCAAGGTTTCTCATTTAAACCTTGTCTAAATTATCTTTCGTTTTAAAAGCTTTGATCTTAAAAATCTTTATGAAATCCTTTTGAGTAACCACGAAGTGGAAATTAAAAAAAAAATGTAATATATACATTAACCTTCTACAACGAATAAAAAGGATGAATAATAAAGTACCCTTAAGTTCGTTTTATATAAGATTCTAATTTATGCAATATAATTTCAGCGAGCTCTCTACATTTACAATTAACCTTGTTGTTGTCACTTGTCCAGTATCTTATTTCCTACAGGGATGCAAAATTCCATTTTAGAAGCGCAAAACGGCGCATAATTGGTGACCAGTTACTGCAGAAGAAACAATTTATAATTTTACAATAAATTTTTCCTATAAGGGCGCCAAATTTCTTTTAATGGACACAAAACGTAATGGGTGCCTTATTTATTCTTCAGGTTATGAAGTTAGCGTTGTCAATGTAATTTTTGGAAAAACTTATTTCCCCTGGAGGCGCAAATTTTTATTTTAGCAGCGCAAAATTGCAACTAACTGGCAGTTAACCACTGGAAAATAAAAGAATGATTTATGCAAAGGTTTGTGGCCCTTTGTCTCCTAATGTGGCGCAAAATTTGATTTGAACTGTAAACTGGCGCATAACCAGCGCCTAATTGTACACAATGATGCATCAGACTTGGATACCTTAAACCACCTGATTTGTAAGTAGCACCTGCCATAGGCATC
>JARFJB010000229.1:1585000-1645000 GCA_036346205.1 Vesta saturnalis | reverse complement strand
TTTGGGAGAGTTGCTTAAAGTTGCTTTTACAAAAGTTTTGGTAAGGTATTAAATAAGCCTTAAACCATACCTCAAATGAATATGAAAGCCTTCAACCGTGAATCTTTTCTCCATACATTAGTTATTCTATGCGCTGTTATGAAAGACCCCTCTAATGATAGCAGCGTATCCTCTAGCAGGGTGTGCCAATTTATCGCTTCTATAAAAAGGGTTTTTGGTTAAGTAAATGTTTCAAGCAATGTACTTCAAAATTTGGATTAATTTACGGGATCCCACGTTCTCTCTGGGACTGATCAATCAAAGCAGGTTTGATTAAATTAATACCGTTAGTCTATTCATTGTGTTGGCAAAGTGAAGTTGTACCTAAAATTCAAACTAGTAAATAAAGTTTCCACGTCATTTATTCAACGCACAGCTTTAAATACTTAAAAGGAATATCAGAACACATTGTTCATTCAGGCTGTCAGGATACCGCTTTGGCAGTTTCTTAAAAAAGAGAATTAAGATAAATTCAAGTTCTAGAGAAAATCTCCTCCTACGACAATTCCCGAAGCAGGAATAGCATTCAAAAAGGATTTGTGCGAAGTAATTTCCGATAATATATTACTAAATAGTCGTAGACCAACATTTTTTCCAAGCCTATCCAAGATGGTCAACTAAAGCAACAGCTCACGTTGGAAACGGATGATCAAGTTTAAATGTGGTACGATCATTAAAAATATCCGCTATAATAAAGATAGTTTGATTCCTAAATGATCATACTCTTCAGTACCTTCTGCAAATTCTCCGCTGATGCACAACTTCTTTGTTCGCACTATTGGTACTAGCTCACAAAAAAGCGCATTCATCTTCTCTTAAATGTGAGAACGATTTATATAATTTTTATTTACGCTTTCTATAATAATCCTCACTTTTGGGGGTTCCGATATAAGCCATCCTTCATTTGTGGCTTTTTACATACATACCCATCACGCCATTCTTTTATGGGCTTAGAAGCTGTGGTTTACTTTTTATGTTTACTTACCATGAACCAATTTGCATACATTCTTTGATTCCGCAAAATGTATGCATTGATTCTGACTTTTTATTCCTCAAAATCTTTTTTTTGCTAATCGTGCTTCCTACTGCATTCAACCGCTACTGCTACTACAAGACCAGTCTTACGCCTAACTGTACCTAAATATATCTGCTTTCCTAATCGTTCGTCGTTGATCTGTCAATGTGATCAAACTAACAAAGCGTACTTCTTTCATACAGATCGTGTTTTCCACGACACACTTATTTATTTCATTCGTCACTCTATCCATTCTCATTTCACCAAATTCTCTAGGCAAAAGCTCATACGCGCAGCATTTATTTTACTTTCGTGTCTTTTTACATATCCTCTTTTTTCTATATTCATGATTAAGTACCTTCACCATCGTTTTGCCCCTGGTTACCTTTAGAACCATACTCTCGCAGACTTCTCCAAGTTTCCGTAGTATTGTTTACAGCTCCCTCATACGTTTTATTAGTAACCCTATATCAACAGCGTACACCAGAACTCTTACATTAAACAATTTTCAACAGTACATGCTAACGTGACGCATCTACCCATGAATACATTAAACAGCACGGTTACATCACTCAGCCTTATATACTCCCAGAGATTCTCTTTGTTTACTCGACCATACGCTTCCGCCAAGTCTACAAGCGCACACTACAGTTGCTTATTCACATTTAAGTACTTTTTAAACACCTATATTTCTAAAGAACCAAAAGAATTCAGAACTAAAAACTTGACATATCAATTAAGTATCTGGTTAAATCTTTGTCAGAAATCTAACAAAGGAATGAAATTTGGTGACTAACTAAAACCGTCATTGACATATTGTAAGGAAGATTAACATGCTAAACCATTGCAATGCTAAAATAAATAAACAATTAATTGGTAAACCATGTACTTCAAACTCTAGCAAAAAACCTAGACATTCAAAACGTTAAAATTATAAGATTTTCTTCTAGACTGTTGATTTTATTTGGACCTTCTCGTTGTCAACGAGCATAATAATGAGTTCGCCTTTATAAAATTTCTGTATTAACAAATTGAACATCATGATTTGAACTATTTAAAGCATGCGCAGCTACAGCTTCTCCGGTTGATATAACTTAGAAAATCTCATATGTTCTTTACGATTAGATCAAAGCTACGATTTGTGGTTCAAATTTAAACTTTTTCACAAGAACAAGACTTATACACATTATAAGCAGTGACAAAATCTTTTATTTGTTAGAATTATTACGGTATAACTAGATCTCTAATTGGTATGTCAACTTTTTGGTTGTGAATTTTTTATCATTTTTCAAATTAAGGTTTTTTACAACTCTGTACTTACATTAAGTTGGTTTTTTGATTATGGCTTAGTTTATTGTTAGACTTTATCCGCTGCAGGATGTTTGAATTTACCATGTTTCAAGCGGTTTAATAATATGTAATTTATTAAAGTTCTGGCTAATCCTTAGTAAAATAAAATTTAGATCCTCTAATTGGCTTTCAAATATGTTTACCTAATATAGCAGACTTTTTCATTACAGTTTCGTATCTTATCTTGTTTTGGCGTTTTAAATTTATTGAATTACTACTGACGACGATAACTACAGCGGTACCATTTTTTAACCTCTGTAAAGCTTTCATTTCTCTTTAAACTCAGCATATTCACCTTGTTAGGTGTTCTTACTCTCACATCCGTACAACTTTTGAAAGTACTCATGCCATAATTTTACTTCGTCCATACCATTCAGCATTCTGCTTCGCACCATGATTTGCATTCCCTTTCCCTCTTCTACAAAAGCTTTATTTCTCTAAAACTCGCCTTCGCATACTTTCTGCCACATTAATTTCTTTTTATTTATTCGTACTGCTTCGTTTGCTTTTTGATTTGTCAATCTGTATACGTCATATAACCGCTTCTACCTTTTAATTCAATGTGCGTTTCTTTATTCATTACCTTTGTTACAGATTCACCCCATCTAGTAGCTACTTACCCTCAGTTGTTCTTCTACACATCCTTGCTGCACAATTAACAACTCTGTCTTTTAAGCACATCCACGTACTCTTACTGTCGCCGTTCTTATATTCTCGTTCCATATCATTTGATTTACACTCATATCTCTACTTTCACTTTCTGGATTTTCACATAGCAGCGTTTTAGTTTTAATACTTTGATTCTCGACGTTCTTACTTTGCTCACCTTTTTCCTACATACTCACTTTTGTCCGAAGCATAGCCCAGATACAACCTAGTACCACACTCGGATCCTCGCATTACTTTTCTTAACGGTGCATATGCAATAAAATTGATCTCCGGAAGTTTGACTTCCGTTCTAACCCACTATACCCGAGAGGATTCTAATTTATACCGTTTAACACACCTTTTCGCCTTTTAACTTACAATTACTCTACCTCGTTGTGCACTATGCACTTTCGCTTAAACCTCTGACCAAAGTCGTCAATAACGAGGCCTGTCTGTTTCAACCCAGGCCACCCTACATAGCCAGCAGGCTCCGAGGCAATAATACTGGTCTCGTTAGTAAGTGAGTCTTGCACTTGCCACAAATGTGGCCACGTTTCCGGTTCCCCATGACGTGACCAATGTAATTTTGTACAAGCTAGAGTCTTTATCCACAAGATACTTACGTTGCAATCCAGCAAATAGCTGCTTCAGCCCCCCCCCCCCCGAGACCCATGCAATACGATGACATAAAAAGGTTTCTTTTTAATTTGTACAAGGGTGATACATTGGGAGAACAAAATGTTTTGTGCCATGCTCTGATTATTTACGACCTAGTGGACCAATTGAATTAAATATTCGTCAAAAATGGTGTGAGACAATCCCATCAATTTTGAAAAAAGTTTGTTTTATCGTCCTTTTTCTACATTGCATTTTTAGCTTTTAACCAATTTAGGTAATCTCGTACCAGGCACCGAATATTTTCAGTCTAGTTAACTAATTGTGATCCGTCTTAATTTGATTTTCGTCAACTAGCTAAAGGCAACAAACGACCCCATTAAATGTAGCTGTAGTCGTAATTATTATGTGCTTGCATTAAAATGAGTTGAATTCTATTATGTTTCTAAGTAAGTTAAACAGAAGTGTAAATAACGTTTAACAAATACTCATATCAAGGTAAGGAAACATAGGCTTCCTATTTGATGTAGATCTGGTTAGAGGCTATAAAAGCTTTTCTGCAATAAAATGTCTACATGGGTTTTTATTTAATTGTTTTTAAATTGATTGGGCGAATAAGTAAAATCAATACTATACTTTACACATATAAACGGAAAAATGCGGAAATGTGAGGATAACCGTACTCCGATATTATTTAATATACGTAAGATGTTGTGTTGACTTGTATACTCTCTACTAACTAAACGTGATAAAAGTTGAATACTATCATGGGTCGTCCTTATTTTTCATTTAATGATACTTTGAAATTGTTCTATAACAATGGATCGCAAGAAAATATATATATATATATATATATATATATATATATATATATATATATATATATATATATATATATATATTGGATTACTGAGTGGCTCATTGGTAAAGGTGTCTGACTTGTAAGTGAAACGTACCGAGTTCAAATCTGAAAAAAATCATAATATGAATTCGACTCAAGTGCGAAAACAGTCCTTCTCAAGGCTACAAGGCTAAACCTGATGACGCAAGCAGCGTCCGCTTCCGAAACGTCGCGCTGAAAAAGCAAAAACTGTTGAAATATGACGATCAACTCAACTAATATGAAACCACAGTTACAAAACACTTATAATACAGAAAGAAAACAATACATCTATATGAATAAGAAGATAAAACCCTTATCATTCAAAAACTCTAAGATGATTAGGAGTATGAAATTCAGTTTATCAAATATTACAACAAAACCTAAAAACATTAGTCAGGCTATGCACTTCGTTTAGGTAGCCAAATACCATAGTACTTAAAAAAGCGTGATTAAGTGTATTAGAAAAAAGTAGATAAAACAAAATTTAGCTTAATACATTTAGTCGGGAGATCCACTTTTCAAAATCGAGTTTTTCTAGTATTCCAATTTCGACATTTACAACTAATCATTGCAGCTGAAAATTTTCCCAGTTTAGTTTATTCTGATTTTTGAAAAGAAGAAGAAACAAGGCACTCTAAAAATTCCTGACAACCTCATAAAGTTGTCCCATTTTACCTTCTAACCTATATAAACGTATGCAGGTACTGAAGGTTATGCAATGGCATGTTCTTCACTGTGCTATTTTACAATATTTGACAAAGTTTTCCCAAGATCGACGACGATCTCTGCACATGAGTGTGAATCTGACCGTGAGAGTGAGTATGAGTGTGGGTGAAAGTGAGAGCGAGAGTGAGAGTGAGAGTAAGAGTAAGAGTGAGAGTGAGAGTGAGAGCGAAAGTGAGAGTGAGATTGAGAACGAGAGTGAGAGTGAGAGTGAGAGTGAGAGTGAGAGTGAGAGTCAGGGTAAGTGTAAGTGTGAGTATGGGTGTAGGTGTGAGTGAGAGCCCTAGAGTGAACGTGGGCATGAGCGGGTGCAAGTACGAGTTTGCATGTAAGTGTGAGTGTAAAAATGTGTGTTTGTGTGGGTGAGTGTGTGTGCCTTTCGGTGTGTGTGTGTGTGTGTGTGTGTGTGTGTGGTGTGTGCTGTGTTGTGTTTGTGTTTGGTTTGTGTTTGTGTTTGTGTTTGTGTTTGTGTTTGTGTTTGTGTTTGCGTTTGCGTTTGCGTTTGCGTTTGCGTTTGCGTTTGCGTTTGCGTTTGCGTTTGCGTTTGCGTTTGCGTTTGCGTTTGCGTTTGCGTTTGCGTTTGCGTTTGCGTTTACGTTTGCGTTTGCGTTTGCGTTTGCGTTTGCGTTTGCGTTTGCGTTTGCGTTTGCGTTTGCGTTTGCGTTTGCGTTTGCGTTTGCGTTTGCGTTTGCGTTTGCGTTTGCGTTTGCGTTTGCGTTTGCGTTTGCGTTTGCGTTTGCGTTTGCGTTTGTGTTTGTGTTTGTGTTTGTGTTTGTGTTTGTGTTTGTGTTTGTGTTTGAGTTTGAGTTTGTGTGTGTGTGTGCGTGCGTGCGTGCGTGCGTGGTGTGAGTGTGAGTGTGAGTGTGAGTGTGAGTGTGAGTGTGAGTGTGTGTGTGTGTATGTGTGTGTGTGTGTACTTTGTGTTTGTGTTTGTGTTTGTGTTTGTGTTTGTGTTTGTGTTTGTGTTTGTGTTTGTGTTTGTGTTTGTGCTTGTGTTTGTGTTTGTGTTTGTGTTTGTGTTTGTGTTTGAGTTTGAGTTTGTGTGTGTGTGTGTGTGCGTGCGTGCGTGCGTGTGTGCGTGTGAGTGTGAGTGTGAGTGTGAGTGTGAGTGTGTGTGTGTGTGTGTGTGTGTGTGTGTGTGTGTGTGTGTGTGTGTGTGTGTGTGAGTGAGAGTGTGGGTTCGAGTGTGAGTGTGAGTGTGAATGTGAGTGTGAATGTGCGTGTGCGTGTGCGTGTGCGTGTGCGTGTGCGTGTGCGTGTGCGTGTGCGTGTGCGTGTGCGTGTGCGTGTGCGTGTGCGTGTGCGTGTGCGTGTGCGTGTGTGCGAGTGTTTGTGCATGTGTCTTCGTCTCTACGTATCTGTGCGTACGTGCACCATATCGAAGAATTGTATTGATAAATTTACGACGCCAAAGACATTCCTACGGTAGAATTTAAGTGTTAGTTGAATATCCGCAGAACGATCAACTTTATAGGAAAACGTAAATATCTGTTTTAAAGAACATTTAATTTTACATTACTTTTCTTTATGAAGTTTCTTAATATATAACCAAACAAGTCTAAAAATTAATTAAAAAGAGCTGATAATGCTTAAACCGTATTATCGGTAGAAACTGTAATCTTTCACTATTATTCCACATATTTAAAATATGTAGCTTTTTGTGTTTTTTAATGGTGTATTTTTGTATTTATGTTTCTACAAATCTAAACGTTTCGATAACACTTACAGTTATGGTCTTCAGTAGTGCTAAAATCTTTTAGAAATGTTATATTAACAGCAGGCTTATGTTTACGTTTTCAATTTTCATGTTTCAAAAATTTGTTTCAACATCATAAACATTTCTAGAGATTGTATTACACTAAGGACGATAACTGTAAGTATTATGGAAACGTTCAGATTTGTATAAACCTAAATACAAATATACATCATTAAACCGCCTTTCTCTCTTCCCACAATAACCCAGAAATTGCAATCCAGTAGGTACAAGAATGCATTGACCTTATTACTAAGTGGATGGAAAAATGGCGCATCCGTGCAAACGAAAATAAGTCCGTCCAATTTACATTTACGCTTAGGCGACAACTATGTCCACCGGTATTAATAAACGATATTGAAATTCCACAATTCAGACAAGTAAAATATCTAGGAATGCACCTAGACCAACAACTTACTTGGAAAGTGCACATATCCAAGAAGAGGCAAGAAATGGACATTAAATTTAAAAAACTTTACTGGCTCTAAGGTTGAAAATCCAGTCTTTCTATTGAAAATAAATTGTTAATTTATAAAACCGTTATTAGACCTATTTGGACCTACGGAGTCCAGCTGTGGGGTTGCTCCAGCTCGTCAAACGTTGATACAGTGCAGAGATTTCAGTCTAAAAGTTTGCGGGCCATAGTAGACGCTCCGTGGTATGTGACAAATAAAGCACTACATCACGATTTGAAAGTATCGTACATCAGAGAAGTCATCACCAAATCTGTTTATAACCACATGCGTAAACTCGAAACTCACCTAAATACGACTGTTCAACCGTTAGTGGAAAATACTTACCAGAGACGACTCCAAAGGCTATGACCAACAGATATAGCAGCCTAGACCATTATTTTATTCATATGTAGTCATATAATAATGTAAACATTACAAACAAGTGTATTATATGTAAGATAACACCACTGGGTGTTATTCTTCCCCTGTCGTGTACATAGCCATCACATTAACTTAAAGAATATAATATCTGCATACATGCATGTATTGTAATATTCTCATTGCTAATAAATGAGTAAAAATAAATAATTAAAAACCCAAAGATGTATTTCCGGTATTTTATAGAAGAAGAATTTTACATAGCTGTCTATATAACATGAAGTAAAACTTGTAACTGCCCATCTGGCATAAATTATTGTTTTTGTTTTTACAAAGTTGCCTATTTTCTTTATAAATTTGTAATTATCCAAAAAATTACTAATATGAAAATTATTTCATTTACTTCAATTTCAGCATTGTAGGTTAGGAGGTCGTGTGCTGTTCCACCCCAGAAATGTTTTAGTAGTATGAAGAGGTACATTATCGCGATCACACAGTTTATTTTTTTTTAATTTCCCAATAAATTGTTGAAAATTTTTGGAAAGCAAATTGCTGTCCAGTTTCTAGAGGAATAATAGGAATAATTTTTGCTCTGTCGAAGTAAATTGACATTACTTTTATTGCTGGCTTGTCTTGTGGTGCTTTAACAGATTAATTTTCACCTTCTGAGTTTCTATGCCATAGACTGTTGTGCAGTTTCCGGATCGTACATGTAAAATCAAACCTTATCGCGCTTTACTTGAAGGTATTAGAATCTCCATTTGAGAATTTCTTATGAAAATATTGAGCAAAACGCATCTGTGCTTTCTTTTTCGGTTTCCCCCAAAATTATTGTACTGATTTCTTCATATAACTAATATGACTTAGTATTCGTGATGTAGCAGTGGCATTAAAGTCTAGTGCGTTAGCAATTACTTTTTGGGGTCAATCTTAGTACCATTTTCAAAGGCTTAACCTCACTCCTAAATCTATAAGAAATTACTAACCAAATTTCATGCTCCTTAGGAAGTGGCATTTGTTTTCGTTTGGGGCAATCTGGACAATAAATTTTATATAATTTTTTCTCTCGCCAAAAGTGCTGCCAGTTTTGTGGAATTTTTGTTAGTTCCTTTGTACGTTAGAGTTAAGTATAAAAGCTATTTAACCACCCAACAGGTATAAACATTAACCATAAATGAAGCTTTTACTTACAAAAAGTAACCGAAAATGCCTGAAATCGGTTATGAGTTAACGGTCAGATTTGACTATCACTGTATTTACGAGAGGACGTGGAAATAAGAATAGTACGAGAAACGAGTTTTGGCTCAGCATTATTATTATAACGCAAACAAAATATGTGGTGTGGAATACCATACGACCTTCCAACCTACAAAATGTAAATTAAAAGAAATCAAATAATTTTAATAATATTGTTTTTTAGGATAATTATGCAACCTTTTTTATAATAAGTTCATTACGAAAATAGGCAACATTGTACAAACAAAAACAATAATCTGTCAGACGTTTAAAACTTCATCAACGACAGATGTTAATATACATCTAGATGCTAACTTAAAAATTAAAACAAATGAAATAATTTGAAATATAATTTTTTAGGGCAACTATGGAACCTCTTTTTTTATACGTTCATAACGAAAACAGGCAACGTTGTAAAAACAAGAAATAAACTGCCAGAATGGCGTTTAAAATGTCACGTTAGATAGATATGAATATATACTACAAGTTAACTTAAAAAAACTTCCAAAGCCGTCCGCTTCTATAAGATACCAGTAATCCATTTTAACCATTTACATTCATATTTAATTCATTTTTTGACTTACCTTGTGTTATATTAGTAAACTTAGTAGTTATGCAGTTAAAGCCTATTTTCAAAATGTTGAGAGTTTAGTGCAAACACGTCGTGACTTTCGACGGAATTTTAACATACCGTGCAACCAACCTGTTCCGTCAGATAAACCGATCAAGACATAGGTAAACAACCTCGAACAAACAGGGTCGACGTCTAAAAAAAGGGGTGGTAGTGACAAAACAGTTCGAAGCCCTGAAAATATCGAACGTGTTCGACAAGCAATGTTAAGAAGGCCACGCCGATCGGCCATCCGTCACGCCACACGCCTTGGAATAAGTGACAGATCGATTAAGAAGGATTCTCCATAAGGATCTTGGAAATCACCCTTACAAAATACAGGTTTTGCAATCACTTAATCCGGGTAATTCTCCACAGCGTATCCTTTTTTGTGAGGTTATGCTTGCCAGACTGGAAGAAAATGACAACCAAGTTAACAACTTGTGGATGAGTGATGAAGCACACTTTCACCTCTCTGGTTTTGTTAATGAACAAAACTTTAGATACTGGGCGGAGGAAAACCCTCTTCATGCTCAGAAAGTCACAGTATGGTGTGCGATTTCGATAAATGGAATCATCGGTCCATATTTTTTTGAGAATGAGGCCGAAAATGCCGTTAACGTTAATTCTGTGCTATACGTTGCAATGATTCAGAATTTTCTCACACCACAACTTGAAGGCTTTGCAGTGAATGAAAACACACTTTTCCAACAAGACGGGGCAACAAGTGACACTGCAAGTATTTCAATGAATGCTGTAAACGCTTTGTTCCCAGGGCGTATCGTTTCTCGATACGGGGATATCAGTTGGCCCCCTCGGTCTCCCGACTTAACCGCCTACGACTTCTTTCTTTGGGGATACCTAAAGATGAATGATCCACCCAGGACAATCCCAGCTCTCAAACAACGGATTCGTGACGAAATTGCAGCAATACCTGTCGATATGCTTCGCAGAGTTATGCAAAACTTTCAGGTACGACTCCAAGAATGCATAAATTGTAACGGAGGACATTTGGCGGATATAGTATTCAAAAATAGTTCTTTTTGACATTGTAAATCAAATTGCTACTCTCTTATTTTTCATTAATGTATTAAAAATTATTTAAAAAAGTATTCTTTAACAATAAAATTATTTACGAAATCTTTCCGTTTCACTGCCGGACCCTATATATGTAGGTTGGACGGTAAAAAGGCAAAAAAATAATAAATTGAGATTTATTAGAGAAACAATGGTTTACGTTAACACAGAATGGTTTGAAAACAATAAGATGCAATATAGTATATTAACTATTAAGAGCGGTAAGGGCAGTTTACCGGTTGATGGTTATTTGTTTTGAGGCAAATATAAACAATACAGTTAATTCAGATGGAACTGAACTTGAAAAAATTGAAAATACCATTTATTTTTATAAATAAGATGCTAACTGTTGTGTACATTTTAAGTTTGATAATTAATAATTTGAGTTGATAAATGTTCATTATGAGAGAAGTATTTTGTTACTTTGCCATGGGCGGTAAGTTTTACCGCCCTTAGAGCAAAGCTTGTAAATGAAAGTATTTGCGACAGTCTCAGCTGCTAAATTTTAGACTTGGAACAAATACTATGTATGAGAAACATTTGAATGTATTTAAAAAATTTAATAATCGAGTATTTTTACAAAATGTACATACTGACAGTGGAAATTCGAAAAATGTTTTAATTTACATAATAATTTCGAAATCAATAATGCATTAAGAAATCTTTTGAAATTGGTTTGAATATGTGCCATTATACATTTTGTTAGGAAAATTGATTAACAGAAATTATATATCTGTATGATTACAAAAATGAAAAAAGGTCCTAATTCTAGAAAATCAAATTAATAGGAGTGTGTACAAAACTACAAAAATATTAAGTTACATAAAACATGTAAAGATTGCATTACGTAGCATTTCTATTCTTAGATAAAAATACGGAGTTTAAGATTGTTTTAAATGTACAGGGTGGTTCATTTTCGATGTTTTCGTAAGGGAAGTACCCTGTCTATTACAGATAGACAAAAAGTAATAATCATAATCAATTAGCAATTAGCCAAAATTGAAAAAAAAGGCAATTTTGAAAAACTTGAATAACTTTTTTATTTCTAAATGTATCGACAAACTGTAAAAACATTCTTAATGCATTTTTAAGTAGAATCCGTTAGTGCATTTACATTTTTAATACCTCCTCAATTTAAAAAGATGTGACATAAAGTTGTATTTTTTTATATGGAAACCATAGTTGGCGATGACACTTTTAAATAACATTTTTTTGTGCTTTTCAAAAATATATAACACTTCTATGCTATTTTAATAATGAACTGATTTTTTAAGTTTTTCTTATTTACGTTTTATATTAAGAATATACAGTAGGCATAGGAGGCTGAGGTTTATTTAAGTAAAAACAAGGGATACCTATATGTCAAACAATAAATTAAAAATTAGAAGTGTGCAACAAAGTGATCTGAATGTAGTTATTTAGTTAATAATTTAATTAATTTTAGGTTACAGAAAAATTAATTGAATTCGGTTCTTTTAAAGATCCCAGGACAAAAACTTACTTTAAACGAAATTCTGAAGAAAATTCAATGGTCGTCTTAGGGGAAGTCGAAGCAGAGCCAACAACTTCATCTAGACAAATGGTTAATCTAGGCGTGTCTCGAAGCAAACCCCTTCGAATAAAAAAAAACACAAATACCATTTCTATAGATTTCGGAAAGAAAATTTTTTGACTATACGCGACAGAAGGCGGCGTACTGAGTTTTGTAACTGGTATATAAGTCAGTGCCAAAATATACCTAACCTTTCCAACTCTATTGCATGGTCAGACGAGGCGCATATCGATAGTGATGGTATTTTTAATAATCACAATTTACCTTACTGGGCAGATACTAACGCTCATGTCAGTGTTGCCCGCAGGAGGCAAGGGATATTTGGAATAAATGTGTGGTGCTGCATTAAAAACGGACATTTTTATTATCACACGTACGAAGGAACATTAAACTCACTGAAATATATCTCGATATTCTACAAATTAATTTGGAGGGATTTCTAGAGAGTCTTCCTTTAGCACAACATTGCAATGTCATATTTCAGCAAGACGGAGCTCCCGCACATAATTCCCGTGTAGTTAGTGACTACTTAAATTTACGTTTGCTAACAGCTGGATGGGAACGACAGCACCAATTTTGTGGCCTGCTCGTTCACCCGATGTTTCGCCTCTAGATTTATTTTTATGGGGTTTTTGAAAAACATTATATACAAAAGAACTAATAATACTGTGAATGAGTTAAAAGAAGTTATTCGTGTGGCTTTTACACAATTAATATATTATATATATATATATATATATATATATATATACATAACTCTATAAATTCAATTAGAAAACGATGCGAAGTCCGTATCTAAAAAGAGGGCGCTCAGTTTGAAAAATATTTGTAGTTTTAGTGTGTTTTTTATATTGATATTTTGTTTTCATATTTTTGTTCGTTTATGGAATTAGATTTGCTGTTAGCTTTTCTTAATTTCTGATGATGTTATATTGTTTATTTTCATTTCATTTCAACTTGCATATAAGGTTTTTTGATAATTTTATATTCAATCTTTAGATTTTATAATTTGTTACCATTCCACAAGAACAACATTGCAATTAAACTTATTTGGATTACAAAATGTCTCTAAAATATTTTACTGGAAGTGAAATTTCTGTTTTGAGTAGAATATCTTCATTCAATTTCATATCTGGTTTTCTAAGCCAACTGTTATCCTCAATAAATATACCAATTAAGAAAAACTTAAAAAAATCAATTAATTATTACAATAGCATAAAGGTGTCATATATTTTAAAAAGCACAAAATAAATGTCATTTAAAAATATTATTGCTAACTACGGTTTCCGTATAAAAAAATACAACTTTATGTTATATCTTTTAAATTAAGGAGTGATTCAAAATGAGAATGCACTAACGGATTCTACTTAAAAAAGTGCCTTAAGAATGTTTTTACAGTTTGTCGATACATTTAGAAATAAAAAAGTTATTCAAGTTTTTCGAAATCGCCATTTTTTCAATTTTGGCTAGTTGCACAATAACGGTCAGAGATATCTTGATTATGACTATTGGATCTTAGCACCAAAATCGAGCACACGGACCCCATATTTCTTTTCGTCTATCTGTAATAGAAAGGGTACTAGCCATACGAAAACATCGAAAATGAACCACCCTGTACACTTGATACAAAAAATGAGATTATTGTTTAGGTACATAAAGGAAATAAAATTAGTTTAAAACTGTTTAATTTGTGGTGGAGTGTTATGGATATCTCAACTATAAGAAATGGAAGGTCGATTAAATGGAGAAAGTTTTAGACAATTATGGTAGTGCTTTAATAGTGTTCACAGTTTTATTGTCTGTTATGGTTGTTGAGATATTTTGAGAAAGTGAAGCGTTGCATTTGATAAAATTCGCTGTACTTCCTTTATTTCTAATTTTTAATTTTTAAAGTAAATTTTTATTTAAAATACGCCTACCTATCCGGATCTTAAATGAAACATTTCGGATTATTGAAATTATCATATTAAAAAAAAACAACACTTTTATTTTAATTAATATGGCAACGTCGCACTACCATCGAATGTTAGTTTACTTTTGAAAATTGAACTTAACCGTCATCGTATATGAATTATAAAACAGTGTACCCCCGTAAGGGTATTAATTTTTTTATTCTATTTTTTTCATTAGGACGCTGTGTAAATTTTTCTTTCAGCAGGAATCTACGATTTAAACATTTTTTACTTAGTACATTATTTTCGTGCCGAACACGTTTGATGTAGAGAAATGGAACATTGTTTTCGTTCCCCATTTCCTCGGTAAATTTAATAGTAACATGGAAATGATTGGTTACCTTCAATGTGTAGTTAATTTTATAACTTGGTATCACCTAGATGTCATCTGCATATTTTTGTTTAGTAACTGAATCTAATAGAGTGACTTGCTACTACAGGCAATGCAAAACTTATACCTAAAACAGTTGCAGTATTTAATAAAAGACATACTGGTTGGATCCAGGATTGAGAAGAACCTGAACCTTTAGGCAGTAGAGGTAAAAGGAAAGCAACGTGTTTCATTCCCATATGCATATGCATGGTGATATTAAAGATGGGTGCGGTCAAGATAAGATCGGAGGCAATAGGTTCTGTGGGGGAAGATACTACCCCAGCATTCGCCTAAATAGTCGCACATGATGTGAGTATACACAGTGTCCATGCTGCTACATGTGTATGAGGAAAACCCCTGAAGAACCTCATACGAGGTAGTCGTTAACGGGGATCAAACCCTTTACCTCCCGAATTCTAATTGTGTTGCCACATATCCAACTAGTGTAGTAAAGGTAAAAATTGCCCAACGATAGGAGGAATGATTTTACGAGGAAAGCAGCTGCCAAAATTCTTTCATCAATAGGTTTGAAAGGTAATGCGTGGTAATACATTTCTCTTTCAACAATTGGTAAGGACGATGTAGACAGGTTGATCCATTGCACTTTAATTTCATCGGTAATATTAAAAACAAAATTTTCAATATTGGGGGAAAATACTGATATTGTTAAGGAAAGGCACTCCAAATATCCTCAGATCATCGTATGAATCGAAAATCTTAGAAATACACCATCGTCGGACTGTTTTTGTAGAACCTCTTGATATCAGAGTAAAGGCCACAGTTTCCAAAATATAAACTAAGGTTTAGCTTTCTGTAATGGAAAGCATAACAGACGTTCAAAGTTACATCACCAAGTAATTGAATCCCTTTTTTGTCCTCGACGCCAAAAATTTTCACATATCGGAAACTTCTATGCCTTCGACATTAGAAGATTACTGGTAATTCAAATATATGTCTTATGTCCATATTTTCTAAATGTATTTTGACAATGAGTTCAATGACTATTTCTGACACGACTGATAGGGCATAGAAAATACAGCCTTTTATAGATAAAATGAAGAAACGGATTTCTCAAAATTTCGTACCTACCAAAAACCTTGACTTGGACGAGGCAATGATCAAGTACTATCGTCTCCGCGGACGTAAACAGTTTATCCGTAGCAAACTGATACGATTTGTAAACAAGATGTGGTGCCTTAATTCGTCGTGGGTAAATTTTGATTTATTGCAGGGAAAGAATCCTCACGGCAATGAAAAATATGGTCCTCTATTTAGGAAATCAGAATCTCCACTAGCTCTAATCTTAGTAGAACTAAATGATACAACTTTACCTCACAATTTACATGAACATAATCTTTTCACAGGAATTAATTTATTCTACAACTTGAAATCTTTGGAGTACAGTGCAGTGGCTACTATTATGGAAAACCGTATACCTAATTCTTGCCCATTAGAAGAAAAAACAAATTTTCCAAGAATAGAATAGGTTACTTTCAACATATCTTACAAAAATATTCCGGTATTCTGTTAGTTCGATGATACGATAATGCTTTCACAAGTGCAAGAGTTTCTACAGCAAAACAGTATTCGTAAACTGAGAAAAAAATATAATGGTTAGTCGTCCTAATTGCGTTGCCCAATATAACAGTAACATAGATGGAATTGATCAGTTGGATGAACGCATTTCTAATAATAGAATTGGTATCCGCGCAAAAACTGGTACTGACCAATTGTTACTGGGCTCCTAGAAACAACAATAAACAACGCATGATTTTTATACAGACGGAACCACAAAAAAATATCAAATCTGGTTTTTAGAAGGGAGTTAGCCAAAAATATTGGACACGTTACAGTACACCTGCAAAATAGCCAAGCCCTGAAAGAATAGCTCTGTTACCAGGTACTTGGTATGATGGTATGAACCATTATATTTTCAACGTAATGGACGTCGACGTGCCGGAGATGGATGCAACAGTTTTGGAAGGTCCATGTGCTCCAAATGTAACGTTGGTCTTTGCGTTCCTTGTTTTGCCATTACCATTTGATATCGGCCTCTATTTCGCTTTTTGCAGATTGATATTTTTTTTAATATTTTTTGTTGTCAATATTAGGTCAAAAATATGAAAAATTATAAAATAATAGACGAAAAATAGTCCTAGGTGCTAATGGGTTAATTAGTGACTAGTTTCGACAGACATAATTCTATAATACCAATTGAATCTGTGAATGAAGTGTAAAAATAAAGATAAAATACTT
Source organism: Vesta saturnalis (assembly GCA_036346205.1). NCBI lineage: Eukaryota > Metazoa > Arthropoda > Insecta > Coleoptera > Lampyridae > Vesta > Vesta saturnalis. The sequence goes on along the minus strand of JARFJB010000229.1, from coordinate 1,628,085 downwards.
ACTGACAAAGTAAATTTTTGTTTGTAAAATTATTAACCATAAAAAAGTGCGAAGAAGGAGTTGAGGATGAAAAAAAGCGTTCAACCTATCAAAGGTTCCACCCATAGAAGTGAAGGAAGGACGGAAATTGTAAATACAAGCACAGTGATCGTAAAGTTATAATTTAATGCTAGTATAGAAATAAAAATATGTAATTATAGATAATTACCTATCTATTAACGAACTGATTAAAATTGAAACGCCAAAAGCGATGGTTTGGACAAATTCTTAAGACGAGCTGACTTACGAAGAATTAAAAGCAAGCCAGTCTGAAATACTTAACGAGAAAAGAAAAATATAAATTTAAGAGCGTGGTTAGTTAAATAAAATGAATAAGAAGGATGAAAAATGTGTGTGAACTCTGATAACACTCAAGTGAAGTAATTGCAAGAATCACAGTATGACAAACAAAAGAATCGTTAAAATTGAGAACTTCCTCAAGACAAAATTGAGCAAAATTATCAAATTGCGTTTGAATTTCTAAAAAGTCAACTATCTCACTTTTATTGAAAACGTATAACATTTGCAAAATTTTCGGAAAGAAGTTATAATACAATGCAGTGAGCTAAAGAAAATTTATGAGAAGTGTGATTGTTCTTGTGGTTACCCGAAATGTGTTCAGAAAAATATGTTTTAAAAGGAACGTCAAGTTTGGTCTATGTAGTTAGACTTGCACCAGATACAAATCAATGTATAAATCCGTAATTGAAAAAAAACGAAAAAAAGCCTATGTAGGGAAGAGATATAAAATTAGATTACTGCTCTGTGCTGTTTGATAAATTAGTACGAATCTGTGATATGTGAAAACACATTTTGTTAAATAATTTTTGTTTCAATTTCCTGGGATAACAGTTAGTATTAGCATTTTAGAAAGTAATGTAAGTAACGTAAAGGAAAATTAAACAGCTTATTAAAGGAAAATTTGAAAACAGCCATTTTGTGACTTAGAGGATGGAAAGAATTTAAAGCCATCACATGCTCTGTGGCAGTTGATTTTCTAAAAATACTAATAAAACACTATTGTTATTGCCTTCTTGCTGAAGGTTAAATCTAGAAAATTAACAGCATTATTAACATCTTGTTCTAAACTAATTTTGATGTTAGGATGAAGAGAATTAAGATGATAAGCCGAAGGATTATCGTCACCTCCAAACGTAACAAGAATATCACCAGTATACCTTTTGTAAATCATAAATATCTACAGGAAGTGGAGAGAGACTACTTTCCATGGGAAGTTACAAAAAAAACGTTTTTGATATTTTATTACAGGCGAAAATGGCAGTAGAATCGGAAGTAACAGATAAGGAAGGGGCCGATAGCTCAGTGGTATAAAGGGCATGGACGTGTCATAAATTTTGCGATACATACGACACAATAAGGGTCATAAATCATATGGCCGCCAGTTTATTTTGAATCGACAATATCGGGACCTAAATACCTATATGCGACTATTCCATAGCTAAGTTTTAAGCAAACAAAAAACTGTTCTACCTTACGTCATTAAAACCCAGGTGAATCAGTAAATTAAATGCTTTGATGCGTCGTTTCCTGTAAAGCTTCAAAATATTTGCACAAGATCACAATAAAATGACATGCTGATAGGCCAGCTGGCCGGTCATCACCCTTCTTTACTCTACCTTTACGTTACGTTAAATCTTAATGAAACGTTATATCTTAAAATGAAAATGTTAAAAAAAGAAAAAATAGGAAATAATGTAATAGAGAAAACTCTCATAAATTATTACGTTAATAACTTTCATCAAAATCATACAAAAAAATAAATGAACGTTGCTACTGTAAAGTTGTGAAAATCAAAAATTTCCACACAAAAAATTAATAAACCACTCAGCAAGTTGAACGTAATCAAAATATCTTATCTTTTAAATCTAATACCACGTAAATAATAACGCTGTGAAAAAGAAATGAAGTCACATATAATATTAAACTCAGTAACGAAATAATACTCTCAAATTCATTAACACTATTCATGTATTATGATAATAATAATAAAACGAAGTAATCAAAGTATGGATACAGCCAAATCACAAACAAATTTACTTCCGGAAAGGAGTAAAGCGCAATTTTTCTTACGTAAAATTCTAACAAATAACTCGAGATGACTTTTGCAAGGCTCTAATTCACAAAATCATCTATCTTAATTTCCTGAATTTTAATTAACACCATAAAGAATAATAATGGCGTCGAAAACATAAATTTGACAAATTTTCTTAACAAAAATTTTAATATACAGTAATGAAAATAAAAAAACGCACAATATGCAATATTACGATATACGGGTGAATACACATTTGTAAAATATCTTAACCGCCTGAAGGCTTTTATGCAAAATTATACATAAAAGAAACCGTATTCACCCGTCTAAATAAATACAAACAAAACAACTTTATTAAAATCACCAAAAAAAGGAGATAAACGTAGGAAAGTAATTACCTTAATTCGCACAAAACGATCACTCTCAATTTTCCCTTTCCTTTTCACAGCGGTATAGGAAATACTCGTGCAATTGACCATTTTGGTAATTTATCGGTGAATACCAATAACTCTTGAATCTCTCTGGCACGGCTTCCAGTACGGCAACTTCACTGTCGTCAAACGTTAACGATCCGACTATTTTCAAATTATATTTACACGAATTTAGTGGCGAAAAATATTTAAGCCAAAACCAGGTCATTAATAACTGTTTCAACTAGTTTTATATGTACACAAACATTTACTAAACTTTACGATAATTGAAACCACTACGCGCGAAATTATTGCAAAAAAATAAGGAAATAGCACTAAAACACACTAACTCTCTTCAACGGACACGAAAATGTCACTTCTGACTAACGAAAAGCAACATAAAAAGTCCCAGGGATGATTGAGTTCTCGTTAAGATCCGCACAAGGCAAACGGGAAATTCCCCCACCATAGATCCAAGTAATCCTGGTAGTACGTAGATAAATTCAGTGCGCCCTAAGTTCACCTCACACCCTCAGCGTTAAACCTCTTTCTTCTACTTTAACAAACTAACCGAAAAACAAGACTCCCCTTTCCCCACAAGATCATCTTTCCAGGTCACATAAACATCTTTCACACCAAAATTGCGTGATGGACATTTCCCAGGAAAAAATCAGACTTGATATCTATTTTGCATCCTGATTTTCAATCGGGAACGTTGTTACTCAAACAAATTTTCTACACACCAACAACAATTCAATACATAAGTGAACCGGTAAACTTAAAAAAAGATGCATAACCATTTAAACGTGACTCAACCTCTCGTTACAACCATGATAATACAAACAACTTTACACCCATACATATTATTTTTCTTAAAAACCCTATTCGACCATCATGGAATTTAATTCCGTTTGAACCTGCGATAACAAGCTTTAAAATATCAATTCCGGTACCAACGTTTTAATTTAAAATTCTACATATAGCATTTTAAATATCCTAATATTCGAAAACATTTACGGCAAACTTCAGGCACACGTGACAATTTAGGCGGCCACGAATGAAAGGAGATTTACTGTCTGATAAGTCAAGGATGAAGTGCAGGCATTCTAAAATATGAATGCCTGGAAAAAGGCCGAGACTATCATACGATATTAAAGTAAAGTAATCGTTCAAATTCAAATCTTTGAGTGAATGTGCAAAACCATTGAAATCGTTAATAGTAGAATGGGAGGAGCTGAGGGACAACAACACCCAGCGTTACGACGCCTGCGTCTAAACCTTGTGCGAGGGTCATTTTCGGAGGCCATTTTTGCGGCTTCGTAAGACATCGTAGGCGGGTGTCCGTCGTTTTAGGATAAACAATGTCGGTATCTAGCGGTGTATCTTTAAAGCTAATTTCTGTATTTTTGAAAAGTGTGACGGAAAATTTGTAAATGGTATTGTGATAATGGGCGTGCGATTCTCACAAGCTCCGGCACGTACTTCTAGAGCTACGCTCGGTCTCTCTTGTTTACTATAGTTGATAATTTGAAATAGTATTCTAATAAAGGGTTCTATCTCGTAAAGACAGGGCTTTGGGACTTGCTCTCGGGGCTTCGCTGATGCCCCTTGTTTACTATAGAGGTAAAATAGTATTCTAGTAAGGGGTTCTATCTTACGGCATTACCGTCCATTTTTTAAAATCAATTAGCCAAAATAATTAACCAAACCAGTTAAATCAAAATAATAATAACAAAACTTGCTATCACAAAATAAAAGTTGGTTTATTTATTAACCGCATCATTACATAACATGACAAATATAAATCTGATTTTCTAGACGAATATTAAATTGATGGCTATTGGTCATAAAGAACTTGTAGCATTGTACCATCTTCCTCATTAAATTGTCGCTGTATACTGTGGTGAGCAGACTTGAAAAACTTGTGGCATCGCACATATAAAATCCCGCACCTCCCTCTCTCCGTACTTCGTTGATACGATGTTCAGATATCTTGTATTCTACTTGTCTCTAATTCCTTATCGTTTAAAAACATGTTGATGCATTTAGAGCCGATAAATCCATATCTGTAATTATAACATAACATTAAAGATCTGTACAACTAAATAAAATAGGGTTTAAAATCAAAATAATCACATACCAGCGTTGATGATCTCGAATATCCTCGATTGTGGACTCATAATACGGCAAATTCATTGTTGACAAAATCACTGCTTGAAAGTTGCTAACGTTTTTATTTTACCCAATTTTCACCATTACCCAGCCGTAATACTGCAGATGTACGGTTCAAGGTGTGTGTTGATCGGGTGACAGCTTACACTTAGACCGATATGAGATCACACTGATCCAATAAACCACTGTAATTGGGTAGGCAAACAAAGAAGCTCGCAAAGCAATGTGTTTCTAATGATACGTTAAGATTACGCACAGACAAACACTCGCACGCACACGCACCGCACGCACCACACGCACACGCACCACACGACACACACACACACACACACACACACACACACACACACACACAACTTAGTAAAAGACCTATAACAAAAGAGTTCCACAGGTATCGTGTGTTATAACCTAAAATATGCTATATCTAGAATTAAAATCACAGGGTTAAAATAAAAAAGAAATGAATGGAATCAAGGATGGTTACGTGGCTGCTGAACGGTAATTTGAAAGCTAGAAAACTAAAACTGTGGCTAAACACATGCTAAAGTTGTAGGAGAGCCACGTAACCGTAAGGGAGAGTGTCGTAACCATCCTTCTTTCTGCGACACTTACTGTACTGCACCTGATAAATCTTGCTCTCTGGATTTGATACAACTTCATATGCTGAGGCCCTAACAATTTTACGGTCAGTTTGGGCGTACACGGGTTCGTTGTCATCCAACACTTGTACCCTGCCGAATTGGTAGGAGCACAAAATAAGGTTATCTTAGGCGGTGGTGGGTAGTTATAAGGGATGGTGAGTAATCATATTAGGTGGGGGGTAGCTAAGAATATTTATTTTACTTTCCTCCGCCTAGTACTCTTGGGGTGAGTGTATCGTCGTGTGCGTGTGGGTGATTGTGTGTGTGTGTGTGTGTGTGTGTGTGTGTGTGTGTCGCGTGTGTGTGTGTGTTGTGTGTGTGCGTGTGCGTGTGCGTGTGGTGGTGTGCGTGTGCGTGTGCGTGTGCGTGTGCGTGTGCGTGTGCGTGTGCGTGTGCGTGTGCGTGTGCGTGTGCGTGTGCGTGTGCGTGTGCGTGCGTGCTGCGTGTGCTGTGTGTGCGTGTGTGTGTGTGTGTGGGTGGGTGGGGTGGGTGCGTACGAGTGTGAGTGTGAGTGTGAGTGTGAGTGTGAGTGTGAGTGTGAGTGTTCAGTTTCCGTTTATTAATATCAAATTTTAATAGCGTCTGGTAATTTAATTTTACCTACGCTGCGTCGTTACAGTATTTGGGACGTATTCTGTGTGCAGTAAATTTTGTTGATGGTGCATTACAACACTTTTGTGCACTTTTACATTTACAATGGATATATATATATATATATATATATATATATATATATATATATATATATATATATATATATATATACATATATAAACAAAGAAGTAAGATGGATGAATAACGATAATGATAAATAGATGTGAGAATTAATCAATAATAATGACTAATTCCAAAATTTCCAGATGACTTACAACACAATTACGAAAGTCAGGTTATCCTAATAAAAACAATATGAAATATATATATTTTTTTTATTTTTTTGCAATTATGTGATTACTATGAATTGGTTCGAGAGATGAATTGGTGAATTATGAACCTTAATTCTAGGTGATTGATTGGTAAGTGATTAATATATGTCGATATACAGTGGATGATGTTGTAATTATAGGGAACACAAGCTGATCACAGATGATGAAATGTTAAAATTATAAATGAGTAGCCTGACCTTGAATCTGGTTACTTGCTTGAAGGTGAATATAGTTCTGTGTCCCTCTGTATGTTGAGGTGATTTCTCCAGGTATCGACTGGCTTCGTCCCGATGAGGAATGATGTAGATGGAATGTAGATTTAATATGTAGTAGTAGCAAGGAACAAAGGAAAAGGATGCGAAGATAATGGTAGAAAAAACGTAGAGATTGAATGGAAGGCGAAATAAGTTGAAATAGAAGTTGATGTATGGTTGTAGGCCTGTAAGAAGCAATGATAAATCAGTCCTCGAGAGCGATAACAATAATAAATTTTACTTTGGTGTTAGTGGCTTTTAGAGTAGTGTTTTTTTTAATTCCGAATAAATCGAATTGTTTGATTATACCCAATTAATCAATAACAATATAAACGTTGTTGGTAGCTAGATCCAAAATTTAATTTATTAAATAATTGCGTATAACAACTAGCACAATTTTTTAGCAGCAAAGGCATGCAAAAATTATTTTCAAATGCAATCGTTATCCTTATCTCCCTTTTGGAATGCATAATAGGTGATAAGGGTTTGAGGAATTTGATATATAAGTGAATTATAGTATAGTAAGGACATCTATAGGTGCAATTAGGAAAGTTATGGATGAAACAATAACAGGAAATCTATAGTAAATTAAACACATCACACGCTAAAGACTTCAATGTATCCAAATTAACAATTAGGAATTTTTATAGTTAAGAGTGATGCCCTTAGCTATACAGGCGGTAGCGTATTCATTTTTAAGTGAGAATGAACACCTAGTACGAGTAATTCTTAGAACCACCGCTTACGAACTCCAAGGTTCCACTTCCGACTCCGTAGGTCTCAACCTCATCGGTCATGTCACCCAGGAAATTACCAATAGGAGGAGCCCACTCACCGAGCGTTGTCGGTTGTATAAGCTGCCAGGACGACATTTACAGTATTGAGCTGTTCTACCCCATCATCGGATCTAATCCAGTTTACTACCATAACTTCCTCGTTAATGGGAAAAGTGGACGGACCACCTTTGAAGGATCCACCATAATTTTGGAAAATTCGTGCGGTTCAGAAATAATACTGGTTTGTGTTAATGAATTTAAAAATAATTTTGAAGTATATGTTAAGCTATGATTAGCGCAAATTTTGTATTTGTCCAATTGGACGCTCTCCTTTTCCAAATATTCGCGGATGTATCGATCCTTCGTTTCGTCGTCGTTATACCACGAAGGCCAGTGCGAACACGTTTGTTTGATTTTAAGGAAGTTATCGACGTAGCCCGAGAAAAGCCCGCGCTCATACTACCTTTGCTGTATTGACAACCTCGTACTCCCACACTTCAAAAACTCGATACCCTAATTATATAGCCTTTCGAAGTTTGTCCTCAACGTATGTTCCGGTAAATTTACGTTCGCCATGCGTATGTGTGCATTCATGCTGGAATATACTTTCAGCACAGGTTCTACACAACACGAACATTAATTTACCGTGCAAGAGGCAAGACAGGATGGTACAAATCTTATGGTGAGAGCACACTACACTTCACAAGGCCCTTGACAGTGTTCAAGTCAAGGTTTAAGCAATCGGCACCAATGTGAAGCGTAGAATGTCCCACTGGATACTTGGCGTATTTGTTCCCGTAGGGATATGGTAAACAAACATCCAAATACCTGATTTGCACATATTGTTCTGCCTTATAATATAACTTAACCGCATTAGTATGACCGCCGAAAAAGCTATCACGGGGATTCAGAGGTGACTGATTCAGCACGTTGTTTGAGCTAACAAAGACTGTTGCGTTCGGATTTTGCATGAAAAATGACCTAAATTCACATTCCCAAATTTTTATTAAATCATAGTGAAAATAATGTATCCTGTGTGAGGTTGACAGTATTCTTACGACGCAAAAACACTGTATTCGGTTTGTGTTTACTATGATCAGATTGATCGTGGTAACACCTTTCACAACCGTGATAATAGCACCCGTGAAACTAGTATACGATGTTTGTGTCGTGACAAAACCCATCAATCAGGATACCTTTCCGTAACCGTACTTCTTGAGCGTTCCGGGAGTGCTGAATACGTGTGCCTTCAGAATGATCGAACCAGAGAAGCCATTGAATAGCAATCCCCGACTGATTGTCGCCCAATCTGTATCCGCCATTTGGGATGTGGCCAATACTATTCTCATGAATAAAGGCTACACGCACTTGCGATCGTGCAGCATTCTCTAAACGGTTCGACTTTGTTTTCGGCGACAAATCTCTTCCAAAGCTCAAGGGAGGCTTTTCTAAGGATGCTCACGTCTTGCATGCAATAACGCAATGGTTAGTTTTTAAACTTGAAACGAGTGCCCTTAGCAATTTCGTTATTGTACGACTTTATATAAAGTCTGATCGAGCGTCGAAAAACATTTCATCGACACCGTAAAGGTGTATGGCTGTATGTTGACTCCATCTAAAACAATACATCGATTAATATCTCACGGTAATATCTAAAATATGATGGCTCGTACACCAAACAATACAGTACTTTTATAAAAATTATTTCTACTTACAGTGGCAGTGTTTTCCAACGGTGATGGAGCGCCGACTGAAGAATACTGAAATATTACAACCACAGTCATTAACTCGGCTTGAATACTCTGCATAACGTCACGTAACCTCTGGAAACGCTCTAGCTCATTTTCAGTTATGATTTCACCATCAACTACACGTTTAATAACCCGGTAGTACATCTCCACCACCTCATCTTCCTTCATTAATCCACCCTCGAAAATATTTGAAAGAGAAGAAACTGTTGAGCTTGCAATTATAAGTCTTTAACGCACGACGTATGAACTGTAAATAAAATTATAGCGCGATTCGTTGGCTTTTATAGACGTACCAGTTAACTACCCTGGGTTTTTATGTAAAATCGGCGCAAACCAAGGCCGTTTTTATGGCCGTTTCCCTAATCAACTGCGTTTCTAAAAATTCATTATAGATATTTTTATTATGAATTGGGCAAAGTGTAAATTAATTCAAAGTAGCGTTTTAGAATTGAATCAAGCAACAAATTCAGATGTGTCAAATGTAATTATGTAACACATCGCGAAAAATATGTTTAAGGCACACTCCTCAATTAACAAATTCAAAATACGACCGATGTAATTAGGTAACACCTAGCGAAACATAACTGTAATGGCCGTCCTAAAAAAACACGCTTCAAGTAACAAGATCAAATACAATCAGTGTAATTAGGTAAAACAATATTGATAGTAATTTTAATGTTCATCTTTAAAAATGCTATTTAGGTAGCGAATTCAAATAACACAATAATGTTAAAACATCATCTTAAAAACACACGGATTTCAAATTTAATTAATTTTTGGTGTGCAAAGAATGTGCGCATGAGTGTATTTTTAAAGTAGTTTTAGATTTCGTGTAATGTTTTGATTAGGTTTACGAAGTTTGAATACCGGAAGGATACTATTGCCGCTTACGTAACTGGTGAAAGTTAATTACAGGAGTTTATGGCGTGTGTAAATAACGTGGATACGATTGTGTTTGTCAACTTTACTTTCTATGCAAATATTTGAATAGTTCAAGGATATTATTGTTGATTACTTTGCAAAATTCGTTCAACTAATTACAGACATTTCTCGCATGCACAACGAACGTGGACATGATTGTATCTGTTAGGTCGGCTTTACTTTCTATGTAAACATCTCTTTTTGTTATAGGCCTTTTTTACTAGTTTAACTGTTTTTATTACTGTATACAAAACTCTGCGATAACGCAACACGTTAATTTGAGTATTTTAAATATTACCATGATTTTAAGATGGTAATCGATGTATTGTTTTAGAAACCGTCAACATCTACAGCCACTGATGCTGTTTGTACTCTGACCACCATCATATACAACAAACAAGTTCAAATAAAATACGCCCAATCTAATTATTCAACACATCGCGAAAAATAATTTTAAGGCCCATCCTAAAAACACTCTTTTCAATCTGTAGATTAATTCAAAGCAGGCTTTTAGATGTTGATGTTTAAAGCGTTATTTCTATATGTAATATGATAATGGAAGCTGTTTCCAAATGAACGCCTTCAAAATTAGGTTTAAACTTTACGACACGTTTTTAGTGTGTTTCTTCACCGTATTCGATTTCAGCTAATCAAAAACCTTCATTTGATTTGCTACAGGGTGTTTTTTGTAAGATGTAATCTGAATCATATAGGTAAAATTTTGCGGTATGATGCTTTCAACGAAGGCAGTTTCCACGACGATATTGTTATTAATATAAACATGCTATTTTTTATACACATAAAATACATTTCTGTCTTTATTAGACACAAAAACAAATACAACTCTTTCTCGATTTCTATCTGGAGTATGTTTAAAATTATCTAACCTAATTCTAATTGTACAATATATATCGATTTGTAAGTTTTCTTCTAGATCTTTTTCTAACTAGTAATTAGATAAATACAAGACATCCATATTTTCTATTTTGCAGTACATATTGAGTTTTATTTCTAATAGTTAATTGGTTAAAACCTAATTACTTCATTACCCATTTTATTATTTTAAAATAAATTTTATATGTATATAATATATTCTGAAGGTAAAATCATTTAACCTGTGTGTAAATAAATTCGTATATGCGGTGTCACGCTAACGACCTGTAGTAAAATCAAATGAAGGTTTTTGAATTGAATGTTCTAGAGGACACAGTGTTGGAAAGTTATACCAAAACAATAAGTAAATTCCGTACATTTACATTTAATCATTTCGAAAATATTCGCTCTCCTAATTAAAAATTAGAGAAAGTAATTAGACAATAAATAAAATGCCTGATTTAAACACCAGTGGCTACATTCTTAACTTAGGCACCTTTTTTTAATAAGTAAAATAAACTGCAAATTATAATTAAATTATAGATATATTGCATAATCTCTGCTTTTCGAAATGTAAATTCGGGTAACGCTAATTGTAAAACGGAAACTAAAAGAAATGTAATAATAATTTTAATAACATTTTTTAGGATAATTATGGAATCTCTTTTATAATAAGTCCATTACGAAAATGAATCCACATTGTAAAACATAAAAACAGTTATCCATATATAAAATTAATAGACATAAATAAATGCATGTTAACTTTAAAAACATCACTTCGTGGAAACTGCCTTCGTTGAAAGCATCGCATCGCAAAATTTGACGTATATGAGATAGAACCCCCTTATTATTAGAATACTATTTTGCTTCTATAGTAAGGGGCCTGAGCGAAGCCCCGAGAGCAAGTTCCGTAGCCCTGTCTTTATGAGATAGAACCCATTATTAGAATGCTATTTCAAATTACGCACTGTAGTAAACAAGAGAGACCGATCGAAGCTGCGGATGCACGTGCCAGAGCCTGTGAGAATCGCACGCCCATTATTAGAATACCATTTACAAATTTTCCGACACAATTTTTAAAAATATACCAGCGACTCCATTACAGAAATTAGCTTAAAAAATACACCGCTAGATATCGACATTGTCTATCCTAAAACGACCGACACCCGCGTACGATGTCTTACGAAGCCGCAAAAATGGCCTCCGAAAATGACCAACACCTTCGCATAAAGTTTAGATGCAGGCTAGTGTTAATCGAGTAAGAAAAATCGAATTTACTGATCAACTAAACGTTCTTTTAAGAATAGATTTTCTGAACACGTTTCCTATAGCTACACCAACTAACGCACTTTTACAAAAATTCACTCTCTATCCACTGTTCATAACTTCGGCCCAAAAAAAGTGTTACATGTTTCCAATAAAGGTAAAACACCAGATTTGGTGTTCGATATTCAAAAATAACTTAATAATTTTCCTCAATTTGGCCTTAGTCAAATTTTCAACTTTCACAAAGACCTTTTTCTAAATTAATTAAAAAATTTTCGACTCCTGTCCAGTTTTCTTGGTTTTCAGTATTAATTAATGCCTCTTTCATGATGACGTTAATAGCCGTAAACATACGGCGGCTTGTACCCATAATGCAACATAAGTTAAAAGTTCTGTAGTCCGCGGGACCGCTTTTACTGTAATACTTACTATTGATGGTGGACCTCTAGAATTGTCTGCTTATAACATCCATTATAATTTTTAATAATTTATTTTAGAAATATTTGTATTAAATCAAAAAGTAAAACCCCGATAAAGTGATTTATTGCGGCTTAATACATATTTAAATGACCAAGGGTGTATAGTTAAATACTATTTATGAGTCACATTGAAACAGTCAAGACAATAATGTTTTTCACTTTTATAATACATTTTTTTGTAATTTCACTATTCATTTTTTTCGCATAACACCCCCGACAGTATTTTCGGGATTTATGTGCTGGTCCTTCTTTTTTTCAAGATTGAATGAGAACTTTTCAATATTTTCTTGTTCCCTTCTTATCCTGTTCCTGTGTCCTTATTTTTCTTTTTTTCAAACATGCTCTGGCATATCTTTTCTCGAAATTCAGTTATAGTAATATTTCACTGGTTTACGTTCTTATACAAAAGTGAGCATTTACAACTGCTGTTCCTAGTAATAGTTCAATTGAAGCAACTGTATCAAGAAACAATATAATATATATATATATATATATATATATATATATATATATATATATATATATATATATATATATATATATTTGCGATTATCAATTTTGCTAACTTAGCAAGGGTGAATATAAGAAAGACATTTAACCCACCAATATTGAACCGTCATTGGAAGTTAACGTGTTAAGTGACCAGCAAGGTATGTGGATTTACAAAAACTAACATTTCTAAAAAAGTCAACAATCCAACGTAGTCTCTAAATGTATTTCGAACAATAGGAAATTTAAATATTTTGAGCGTAAGGAATTGGAATAAAATTGGTAGAGCATTGTGACATTTCTTTTCTTTAAAAGGATTATATTTTTTGAAAAAATATCCAAGGTGCGAATACCATTTGTTTACGGCTATTGGTAACCTTAAAAAACCCGTACATCCTATTTACTACGAATAATCGGGCAAAATCCTTTGTAGTGAGATAAAGATAGGAACGCATACCAGATATAGCACCTCAGTTTTAGTTAAACTGTTAAGGTTCTAGAAATTTTCCGTAAACGATTCATATTATTAAAGATTGGCCTTAATTAATGCATATTATAGAAAAAATAAATATAGTTGGGAAAAACGTAACTATTAAAAAACAATAGATACAATTTGATTTGGCATATGTTTAATCGAAATTTTACTCGAACACCAAATAGAGAACATTGCATTGTAATGGAGTTTATGTAATGCAGATATGAAAGCAGACGACTCAGAAAAATTAACACATAAGAGCGTTTTTGTCTGAAAAAAGCATACTACAAACCACACATTCAATTTTTGGACTATATTATAAATAATGTTTAAACGCCACGTATAAATAGTTGGTGTAAATAAACAAATAGGTTGTAAGTGTTCTCAAAACAAATCGTTAAACTAACCAGAGATCCAAAACACTCAATAAAAGATAATGCCGTTGTCTGAGTCGGTAAATTAAAGCAGGCCGGTTCAATCTTTTTTTGATTTGCTTAATTACCACAATTTCTGCTTGGTTATTTCCACTTAACATCAATATAGTAACTGCAATCGAACAATAATAAAAATTATCTCGGACTCCAAGTTATTTTTTTTTATTATGCTCGGAAAAATTAAACCGAGGATACAATAAAAAATTCACCAAAATGTCAAAATAAAAGATGTACCAACTATGTTTATTCAATATTTAAATTTAGAATTATATGAAATATATCTTAAAAACTAATTGTAATAGCCTTAAATTACTAAATTATGGATCTAAATACCTGTTCGAAAATTTTTGTACACACCTTTTTGATAACATCTGGTATCTAAACGAATACGGAAATGCAAACCAAAGGTGATGTAATCTTTGCACCAATATTGCGAAATATGTCGTAGTAACAATGCTGTACGTTGTAAAGTTGAATTTTACTTCTTACAAATTTATCTTCATGAAATTTGAATAATCCAGTGTTTATTGCATTCTCTCGAAAGTTCAAATAATAAATGTGATCTAATTTTAGATCTGAATTAAAGCAAACTTGCAATCATAAGCATCGAAAATACCAAAAGTAGTAAAAATGCCAAAAGTAAAAGTATTAAAAGTGCCTGCAAAAGCAAATGTTTTAGATTTTAATATAATACGAATTAAAAGTATCTTACCATTAAATCAATGGCACTTTTCACAAAATTTAGGTAGAAACCCCAATATGGCTTCCTAATCAAAATAACGTTCATCAAGTAATGCTCAAAAGGACGCTTACGAATCAGGTGGTATAGCGGTGCGCGAAAAAAATGTGCGCAAAACATTATTTCAAGGATATGGAAGTATTAACCTTTAAGAAAATATGCAACTTATGTTACACCAAAATGCAAATTAAGTTGCCTACCACAACTTATAAATCATTAGAGGAAGAACTTTTCAGGTTAATATGTTTTTTCATAAGCTAATATGCAACTTGTACCGAACAGATATTGTTATTCCTCCATTCCTATTGTAAAGAGTAAGCAACTACCTGAAGCCAAGTCTATAATGTCAATGGAGTAGTATAGCCGTGTCATTAGTAATCCAAAAAGGAAATTTAAGTGTGTAAGAGAGAAAGAGTGTGCCAAGTTCAGAACCACGCTCAAAAATAGCTTTTGAATAAGCACTTGGTCTCATGTAACAGCATTTGTATAATTTCGATTAACTTGCTAGTTTACTTGTACATAACAAGACAGCTGTGTATGAAACTCCACAGCTCAAAACCAAACATGAAAAAGGGCGAGAAAAAAGGTTATCGCCTTGCTTTCTAATGTGCGTGGGAATCGCATGAAGGATTTAGAAAGGCGATGCAAAACGAAAATCAAACCAACGACCCTGGTAAAGGTTGATCAGGCAGAACGTTAAGCGTTTTGCTTTGCAACGAATTCATACAGAGTGTAAAAAAAAAACGTTAGTTTTACACCATATTTTTAGTTTACGTTTAAAATTAATTGGAAATTCTTAAATTCATTTCTGGGTATAGAGGAGAATTTTGTAAGTGAGTTGCGTAAACTTTTGGAAGTCTTAGTTCGAAATGTATTTCCAATAAGACATCAAGATGTTCGACCGACTTCTGCTGTCCTCAACTGCGTAGGTGTGGTGTATCGTTGCAGGTGTAGTATACTTCTTCTCTTACTTGCATAAAATCTGATTGTGTGTTTCGAAACTCAAGGAATGACCTTCATCCCACATCTAGTTTGCGTCCAGACTGCGGCAAGCAAAATATACCCAGGTAACATACAAAATTAAAAGCACCGAACTCGTTTCCATAGCATACCAATCGTCATCAGCAGCATTGACTTTAAAATTTCACGCAAAAAAAGGCTTACCCTTGACATAGTCTTTCTGTCGAATATTTTGTATAACAATCTATGCCTTTGCAGGTGATTTGGCGAGCATACTGCACGATCAGCCTCTACTAGTGTGCCATTGCAACCTACAAGTTACAATGGGTTGATTTTGGTTTTACATTTATCCAGTTTTGCTTTTACATCGGTTATGATTTCATAATCTTCGTTGTTATGAAAATGTAAGTACTTCTTTGTTCCTTCAAATATCTTGGACGAAGTAATCTAAAGAGCAAAAGGCATACAAAATCGTTTTTTGTACGCAACAGTCCGCAAGATATCAGCGGTCGCAAAGTGCAATTTTTTGTAAGTTACCAAAAGCAAAATCGATTCACGTTCATTAAAAAGGGCAGCGGGCGCAAAATACCTTTCTGTTCGCTCAATTATTTCTAGCACTGTGATAGATTACATTTGTGCTGATTTTTTAACAACTTTGTATAAAAATAAGTGTATGTACATAAGCTCAATCTATTGTATCGAATTCAACTGACTACACGTACTTGAAAAATGCAATTTGATAATTAATGTTCTTTGTTATTCGGCATGTCCGTGTTACTGAAAATTTTGTTTTGCCACATCGTAGCACACTATGTATGAGCACTCATTGTACTCATAAGTATCTTGAATTTAATTGTATATTCATATTTATTTAACGGTTGCACACAAAATTTTGTGTACGCCATGGACGCAAAAAGTATTTGACGGCCTCAAGATTGTCGGCCTTGATCGCAAACGGCCTTGCCCGCCAATTTTTCTTTCATAGTAGCATAGTAACATTTTGCGTCCTTGGCGTACAAATACTTATTGTAAAAAAAAGTGAATAGCTTTCTCACTACGCTCAATAATGGGTCAGTAAGTGGGTTAAAGTTGATCGAACACTATGTTTTCGTTCTACTCACTTCGATCTTGTTTTCGCACAATAAACGCATAATCCTTCAAAAAGTTCGCGAGTTTGTGAATGGGTGTGATCCCCTTTAACTTGTACTTACACTCTGGACTTTTTCATCTTGTAGGCTTTTGTTCAATTTCGGTCAGCAGCACTTTCCCGAAATGTGAAGCCATTTTACAAAACAAAAATTCGAAATTTCACTTTTTACTTTACGGATGGCAAAATGTGACAGTCACAGCTAACGCGATAAATTTCATTATGACTTAATATATTTTACATTCTCGCGCAATAGTCTTCAAAATAAAACTCGTGTGTTTTATGTTCTCAGATAATTTTGTTTAGAACAAGCTTTCGTGTGTGCTAGTTTTCATGCCTTGCAAGCATTTAAGCAAAATTATCGATTACTAATGATAATATGATGACTATTGCCTTTTGAGACATGAAAATCTCACTGAACACAGTTGCGTATGACGACTAAGAACTGAGAACTAAGTAAAGTACATGACCAAACCAAGCTACTATTACTACTACCGAGTAGCAGTAGTTTACGTTTGAAGTAAAATCAAACATCAAAACCGTGATGTACCAACGTAGTCCATCATAGACGTCCAAGATTTCTTTACATCTGACATAACCCAAAAACACTTACGTCATAAAAGAGGTTTTGAATAACAATCATCTTTACTAGTGAAAAGTGCATTTTATGGAGGTACATGGGATAGTTTTAAATGGAAGAAAACATAAGAAGTACAAGGAATGAACAACGCATTTTGAAAATTGGATGGATGCAGAGTTTACTGCTAAGGTTGCAATGCCGAAAAATGTGGTAACATTTGTAATAAACAAAATTAACCGGGCATTGTTACTCAATATAGGCAGATAAGTCCTACTACTGTCCTTGTTGCGTTTTAATATTAATAGTGGTGGTAAAAAATATGTTGTATCTTTAGGAACCATACCAGAAATCACAAATTATCATCTGCTGAAGAGGTCTGAGTTATTCTCAAATTTTACGCTGCAAGAAGTTTTGCACAAGTAGTAGGCTTAGATCACTGACACACGTTTGTTACGGCGAAAATGAAACTAAAACGACAGGTAACAGATAATTAGAGTGCACCGGTCTAGCTCGGTGGGAAAGAGGGCGTGGGCGTGTTTTTGAATTTAAAAATACAGAAGCTGGTTAGTCGTATTGTCGAAAGTCGCAAATAAGGGTACGTCGTAATTATAATAAAGTCAAGCAAAAGGGCGCCAGACAGTTATTAAGACGAAATCGGTAAGAATACACCTGGGCACACGTAGATAAATCAGCTTTCAACAGTCAAACGATCTCATTTATCTTACCTTGGCTGCCTCCAGGTGCACGTCGGAGATGCTTCGAAACTTTAGCTCTAGAACAAATCTTAAAAATACCCACACGCTCAAATATCAAAATAGCGTGGGCTCAAATCAGCTGTTAGGTTTCAATGACTTCTTTAACTTTATATTTCGTTATGTTACCCCCAACGCTTGTGAACAAAATAATTCAAACACCATAATAAAAAAATAATGAACGTTAATTGTTGCGCTTAAATCTTATTAACTCAAATTTAAATACTACTCATCTTCAAAGCTCTGACATTAATTGAACTTCAAACTAAAATAATTAGACATAACCTAGGTAAACGTCATTTAAAATTCCTCTAATCGGTTACGGTAAACAACACAAAATATTTAATAAAACTCAAAAAAAAAACTGTATGATCCTGAATGCTTCAATTGCAGGAAATTACCACTGGTTACTTTTAACATGAATCAATAAAAATTGAAATCAAAATTTAGCTTTCAATAAATTCTTTAATTTGAATACTAAAACTACTACTCTTCGTAAATTATTGTCTTCACTGGTCGGGAGGAGATCACAAATTAACACCATAAAATTCAATTAATTATTTGTCTATTATATCTAAATATATCTCATAAATCACACAAATACATTGATTTATTTACACTGGTTTCGGTTTGATTTAAAATGTTAAATATTAGAAAACGGGAACATAATATGGTCAACCTTGTAGCTTACCAAGTGGCCGTTGATTTTAAGCTACGAAAATAGAATGATCTAAATGGGAATAATTTCAAAACAATAGGTGACCAACTGGTGCACCAAATTCCGCAAAATAACACCAAAATAAACGACTTGCGTTTATTCGCTCGCCAACCAATAATTTCACCAAGTTTACCAACAAAGGTATGAATAAAGCATTCACAATAACGTACAATATTTGGTTACCTTCTCCACCAGCAGTAACGAAAGCAGCGGGGCCGGCTCCAGGACACCAGTAGAATGTCCTCGATCGGAAAACCAATGCGACCATTTCCCAGTCTTAATTTCTATAGCGATACGTTTATCTTAATTGGTCAGGACGTTATATAGTTTATGTGCACAAAACGAGTAGCTTTTACACACGAGATATTTACACACTTTACTGTTCAATTAAATCGGTAGCTTTATTTACAAGTCTGTTTAATTATTTAAATAGAAAAAAAAGGTCTATTTGCAAATTATTTACAGTGAGACTGTCGTCTGTTGCAGCTGATTTTCTTTTACGGGGGGAAACAAAACGTTGTGCCATCACAATGGATTCATTCGGTAATATAAATCCGCATTAAGCACGACCTCAAAGCACCACCAAGATGTACTTAAATAAACACAAAACTTAGTGAAATATTCATAAATTGACACGACAGACCATAACTTCAAAATAAATAACCAGGAGGGATGAACGTCTACATGAATATCCACCAAACTGGTGCTTTTAGTTTAAAACCACTTCTTCAAAAGTCCGGTCTACCAGGTATTCGAAACAGGCACGCCCCCAAGCTCACAGGTCACATTTCCTACTTGCGAAAGTCAGATCGAGAGTCCCCGCGCAATTAACAGCGCAAAAAAAGCTCCTTTCCCTCTCAGAAATATTGCACCATATTTCTCAACAACAATGATAATTATTTATACACTAATGGACATTCCGGCAGAAAAACTGCGTCAATTACTAAACGAGATAAGTAAAATTAACATCAACAGCCCCTGCTTAAACAAACAAACCAAGGAGTGATCTCATCCTACAATTCAAATGCGAACTTTTCTTATCTTCAACTACATTTTATTTTAAATAAACCTTTTATAAAGATTTACAGGAAAACTAATTTAGATTCAACTTTAAAATTTCCTATTTTCAATTAATTAATCCACAAAATCTATAATTGCCAATTTCAAAAATTAAATCTTAATTGCAATACGAAAAGTTTAATTCAAAAACCATTACAACTTAGAAAATCAAACTATCTATTGTTACTTCAAATTGAACCTTAATGAATACAAAAAAAACAAGTTTCGTTATCGTAAATTAAGGCATTAGCAAAAAAAGGATAAAAAAAAAATCCGACAAAGCTTATACACCAATTTTAGCACAATTTCCACATTAAATTGGAGCTATCTATTGCAGTCATATTTTTTTCCATTTAGTCTCCCAATACTAACTTGCAAGCAATAAATATTGTTTTTCATTGGCCTGACTCCGCATGTGATTCCATCACTTTTGTTAATACCAGATTCAGAGCCCGTTTAGAAAATGAAGGATTTGAAAGTGTAAAAGGAGGAGATAGTGGACATCTAAAGTGATTATATAAGAGGTTTTCCACACTATGTATCCAGATCCCCCAACAATTATGTAAATTGAAGCAGCGGTAGCAGTTTTACAAGATATTATTAATATTAATTGTGTAATTTTGCGAAAACGTTTCAAGGCATTATTATACAGTTATTTATAATATACGTACAATACGTTTTTTAACAAACTGAGATTTGCTAATAGATTCAAATAAGACAAATTATCAGGTTTTCGAATGCTTCATCCAGTGGCGATTAAATATGTTTTAATACTCAAATTTCTTCAAAAACCACTGAGTTTTTACTTAAACTGTTAATTAAAATATTCTACACACTGGATGAGTCCGTTGACTCAAACTCATCCAGTTAGAATATGTATTTAATCACTAACATTTCTGTACAAAAACTCAGTGCGTAATATCTTTGAGTTTTAATCTAAACTTAAAAATATTTTAATCAACCTATCTGGTTAGAAGCATTGACTCAAACTTATGATCATTTGTCTTATTTAATCAAGAATCTCATGTTCGTTGTGAATTCTTAAAATAGTATTTTTAATCAACCTGTACTCATCGGTTAGCTATCGTTTCAAACGTTCAACTTTTACCAATCTGGCTACCTTTATACAGTACATTTCTCCTGTTCTCGATAATAGTGGACAAGGAGACGCAATATGTACAGACATAGCAAAAGCTTTTGATAGATTTGATCACGCCTTATTATTAATACTCTAGAAAAGCTGAATTTATTAGGCTTTAGTGAAGCACTTCTTAAACTATTTTCTTCTTACCTCGCAAGAAGAACCCAAAAAGTAGTATATAACGGTTATGAATCAGGCTCCTTCATAGGCATGCCTGGAGTGCCAAAAGAGTCTCCAACACAGAACCACTACTATTTAATTTGTTTATCAATGACTTGCTAAAAACTTTTAGATGTGATCGATTGATGTTTGCGAACGATCTTAAAATCTTCACGTCAATAACGTCAACTAATGACCATTTATTATTACAAAACCAAGTTGATTTGATTAATATTTGATGTATAAATAACAACCTCGCGTTAAACATCTCCAAAGGTAACATGGCGTCATTTACACGGAAAAAAAACTCTGCGTTAATGTAGGATTGTAGGATGTGATTCTGTTAAAGACCTCGCTGTTATAACTGACACTGCGTTCACCGACCATATTCAAATTCTTTGAAAATTATTGGATATATTCTCAGAAGCTGTTGCACTTTTACAAATATTAATGTAATTAATTTATATATTACTGGTTAGATCGAAACTTGAATATGGATCAGTTATTTGGACACGCACTAGGCTATCCTGTTGTTGAAAGTGTACGTAAGTTTCTAAAAATTTTACGGTCCTTTTCATCCTTGGAACAAAGACGACTTATTTTTAGTATTAAATTAATTTATCATTCATTACATAATATAGTTGACGGTAGTCTCGTTTCTCAATGGTATATTCTTCGGTTGTGTTCTAGACAATTTCCTACATTTGCTCTTTCCTTTATTAAGATTAAAAATGTCATGTTCTCATAACTAATCTATTTTCTGATGCCCTTTCTTTGGCCATAATTCGTAGCATACAAACTATTCAAATTATTTAACAATTATTTGCACGATGTAATGGTTATGATGTTTGAATTTTTGGTATATACTTCGATAAATTTGGTATGCTCTGCTTTTCTTCCTTCCTCCCGATATCGTTCTCTTCTTCACACATTGTTTCGTTGCCATGTTCATTTGGAACATTAACAATGACATGCATATCTAAAAATCAAAGGATTATATGTTTAGCTAAATATAAAGATATCACTGACCAAATTCATCACATTCACACATCTCTTGAATACTGTCACTGGCACTTGATTATTCCCCGATACCAGCTAGGTACATGACTAGTCTGCACCTTTACCGCTGAGCCACAGAGTAATCCAATATATATATATATATATATATATATATATATATATATATATATATATATATATTGTGATGTTTATATAAATTAGTATATATAATTTTAATCTTTAAATCAATATTTGGGGATAGAGTTCTATATTTGGAATTAAATTGGCAAATAAAATAAAAATATTTAACTTTTATTATTATTATAAAAATTTAAATCTTTTGAAATCTTTTTCGTGCAATCAAAAGAAATTTCATTTCACACATGGAAATATTCATGTTAATAATTAAATTGTAATTTGTAATTAATAGTTTCAATGTGAAACAGACTAACGTTGGAATTTGCACAAATTACGCATGCGTTGCGTCCTTGCTAACTTAAATAAATGCAGCCTGTCAAAAATTTCGCCTCTAAAATTAGTGAGTACAATTTTGATTTTCTTCAAAGTAAAATTATTATTTTTATAATTACACCTGTTCATTGACTTTTCAGATATTGATACATATTATCGCACAAACATTTATACACAATCAAACAAAAAACATAAATACAGGACATCAAAAGAATGCAAAAGTTGGGTTATGATAGAAAAATTTAACTCACATGTGTTGTTGCAATTTCCAAAGAATGGTCAGATTGAGCTTGTTCCATATTAAAATTGGACGTAGACTTCTTTCCATGTATCGATGAAACTGCCTTGCTGTTGAAAATGGTGCTGTTTAATTTCCATAACTTCATCCAAATCCACTAACTTGTGATAAATGTTCCTCGTGGTAAATACGATGCACTTGTGTAATATGCTCATTTACTTTCAGACAAGCACTTTTATTTTATTTGTATATTAGATATTGATTTAAATATTTAATAATTTTTCGGATTTAACTTGTACTTTATTCTTATATAAAATTTTATATTTACTTGCACTTTTATTTTAGATGCCGATATGAAGTTAAATTTATTCTATAATCTTCATCACTTTCAAAAAAATAAACATCACATCCAAAATAACTGAAGGATTTTATTGACATAAAAAGAATGCACATCACCCGATGTTTAAACACGATTTCGAAATGAAACAAATGCAATATTATCGATAATTATAATCGGTAACCTTAGTTTTAAATTTTGTTATTGGTTAAAACAATTGTTTCTGAAATCTCAAGTCTACGTTGATCGCGGTCCAAATCCGATAATGTTAACGAAAATTTCAACTTACATGTTAACAAAAAAACTACTAGGACTATGACTTGTTAGTCACAAAAAATTACAAAAGCAAAATAGCGAGAAATCAGGAGCAATTCCTTTTATACTTTTCTCATGGATACCAAAATTTTCAATTTTTTTTCTACATTACATACAAAAGATCCTAGCATCTGATTGGTCTAAACAAAAATGTTAAATTAACTGAAACATAAATTATGCCATAACTTTTTTAAATCAATTCGGATTTGCCTTTTAAGTACATTTTTGAAACCAGGGCAACTTTCAGCATAAGGCACCTCACATGCCATACTTCGCTTCAAGAATTTACATTTTGACAAACTAATACCTAAATTTACTAATATCTAACAAATTTTATATTTTACAACTAAACTAATTACATATTCAACTTCTACATAAAAAACTGTATAAGAATATACCTATTTCAACCCATTTTACCTAGTTTTAACAAAATTTCTACTTTCATACCTTAACCCAACTTTTCTAATTTTATGTTTGGATTACATATTTACTGTTAATTTCCTTTGAGAGAATGAAGGAAAGCTACTATTATATGCTTTTATAATTTATTCTGAACTTATCTTATCCTATGAAAACTATAAATTTGTAAAATTCTTAAATATAGTGCTTAACCCATAATGTTGTCTTTTCACACTTCCATATTGTTAACGTATTTTGTAAGTTTTTGTACAAAAATTGTAATTATATATTAAATATCACGTAGCACAAGTGTTGTTCATGTTCTTAGCTATGTTTCTAAAACACTACCACTTCTTATGCACTTCTTAAACACTTCGTCTGTGATTTACCAACATACTGTGTTCGTACCATAACCCTTTTTTATAGTTCGCAGAGTTTATGCACTGTACCTATTACTATACATGCTTTACACATTTGAATTATCGTACTCATGTAACCAGTATCTGTCACGTGTTTAAATTGATTTAAATGTGAAATTACTTATATATCTTAAACGAAACTAAACGTATACACTACTATGAATCACGTTGAGCTTTCCAACATGCTACTGGTATATGGCCCAATAATTCTGCCTCCCAGTATGCCACACCATACGTCCAACGTCCTTGGCGCTGAACTTCACCCAACCAATGGGGATTTCCTGCAGACCAGTAATGCATATTGTGCAGATTGACTCTCCAGTCACTACTGAAGGTGGCTTCATCGGTCCAAAGAATTTGAAATACAAATTCTCTATTTTCGCGTATCATGCCTAACATCCAATGCATATTGTGCAGATTGACTCTCCAGTCACTACTGAAGGTGGCTTCATCGGTCCAAAGAATTTGAAATACAAATTCTCTATTTTCGCGTATCATGCCTAACATCCAATGGCAATAGTCTAACCTTCGATCAAAATCTTCCTCTTTCAAGGCCTGATGCAAAACGACATGTTATGGATGCATTCTTAAAGTAATTAAAAAAAGTTTAAACGAATACCTATGTATTTTGATGGCCATTAGAACTTACCTATGGTCCTTCAAAATATTTGGACCGTTGTCCGTGGTATGCCCAACTCAGTGGATAATGCTCTTGTGCTAACATAAGGATTTCCTTCAATATAGCCCAGTACACGGTTAATATTTTCTTGTGTTCTTCCAATTCTTTGCCGTTGAAACGTAGGCCGGAAACTACCATTGGCTGGTAAGGTCGCCACTAATCGGGGAAAAACTCTTACATCGCAAGGACGCCGATTTGGATATCGAGCCGCGTAAACTCTTTTAGCTACTGCGGCATTCTGAAGACATTCAAAATAAACCGCAAGCATATCAACAGCTTCATTATTCGTAAAACGCATTTTGAAAGCACAAAAATTGCTCAAAGTAACGCAAAATATTGACCACTATTGACAATTTGAGGATTATGTATGTTTTGTTTAGGCATTTGTTTCCATTGCCTGCTTCTATTAATTGTATTTTTCGTATATATCCATAGTGAATATGCATTTAAACAAACAAAAAATAGACCTTTCGTATAACTTTTAGCATTGCTTACTTGCCCGTAGTAATTTCAAAAAGGGTGATTTTATTCTGGTGAATAAATTTACAAACATTTAAAATCGCAATTTCTAGGTAACCTATTCAGAGCCGAAATTGAAGCTGCAGTTTTGTCCACCCATAAGAAGCCTCAGCAATGCATAGAGGGTGATTGTCATCATTTCGAGCATTTACGGGGGCGTTAAAAACTTTCCTCCTTTAAATCGGTCCTTTTTAGGGCCACAACTTACATAATAGAAACAATTCCAGAAAAATATGGTTAAAAAAAAAATTTAAGGGATTTTCGTATAAAGTTTTCTTTGGCCGATATTGTAGGTTAGGAACAAGATATCGAGATGCGGTTTTCGCGGGCTTGTTTTATGCACCATTTAGTTACTTGTTCATGAAAAAAAGTCATACCAATGCATTTAATTTTTTTGCGAAAATTAACCGTTTCTGTCGGAATGTCGAACAAAGCCCGCTAGCGACATATGAAACTAACAAAACTTCAATTATTTTAACATTTGTAGCCCAAAAAAAGCTCTTTTCCACGCGCCCAAGTTTGTTAAAATGGGAGTAGCCGTTTCGAAGATACGGGGGGTGATTTAAGGAAACCTTTGAATACCCCCCACCACTTTATTTTTATAGATAGGTCAAAAAGTGCCAAACAAAAAAAGTTCAGATTATCCTCGACTTCAAAGATCAGTTATTTTTTTATTAGGTATTAGCAGAATTCACAGAAACATCACTTTTTTAGATTCAAGATTGCAGTTGCGCCCCCTAGCGGCCATTTCAGAAACATGAAAACATTTTCCAGGTTTTTGTATTGGCCGTTTTAGTAGTAACTTTTTTTTTCCGCAAGCCTCTACGATGGATAGTTTCGCAGATACAATACCTCGCATTCTTAGTTGGCCACCCTGTACATTTCAGAGACTCAAAATTTTTTTTATGAAATTGTCTTCGGAAAATTAACCAAAAATATTTCTAATCTTCAAAAATTTTCGCTAATTGAAATGTATATTCTAAAAACTTGTTTTATGTCAGAAAATGTATCAACCTAGAAGAGTCGAAAGATATTTACATTTAAAAGATCACTGGCTACATTCAAAATGTGATCTTGATCTGTCATTGTTCGGGAAGAGTGACATTCCTAAGTAAAATCGAACAGTCAAAATCGTAGATTAAAGTCTACACTGGCTTAAGAGTTATAATAAATTTTTCACACAATCCATTGAGTTACGCCTGTGTATTAAAAGCATTAAGTAAAATTAGCTTTATGTATGTCTGGAATGCAGATAAAATAAC
Source organism: Vesta saturnalis (assembly GCA_036346205.1). Lineage (NCBI taxonomy): Eukaryota > Metazoa > Arthropoda > Insecta > Coleoptera > Lampyridae > Vesta > Vesta saturnalis. The sequence goes on along the minus strand of JARFJB010000229.1, from coordinate 1,601,233 downwards.
ACTGACGGAAAGAAACAGAAATTTCGCAGGATTGAAGGGTTTCATCCTTTAATTATTTTACACGTTATTAATGATATTAAATACGCAAAACGTTCTTACGAAATAAAAAAGAACGTTTTTATTTTATAACAAAAATCAAGGTTAACAATCGATAAAACGTTCTTGTATTAGTCGTTTAATATTCTTCTTAACTATTATTGTGGCGAAGCAAGGTGTGTTGTATTATTTAATAAAACAAGTTTTTTAATTTACGTTTTAAAAAGCATTTAGCGAAAATGTTGCGTTTAACAGGACTTTTGTTTGGTTTAATTACACGTAGTGGCTTTGAGTTGGTATAAATAGCTACCTTTTGAACGTAATCAATTATTATTATATAATTTTTGAGAAATGGAAACGAGAGTAATTTTGATATCATTATTCTACGTAAGTTAGATCATTAATTGAGGGTTCAGGCAAGGAGATTCTCCCTGTTTACAATCTTAATAATTAGTAGACGTTGTAAAACTTAGTCAATAAGTAAGCCATGACAAAGTAGCTTAACATTCGCTATCAAGTTGACACTTCCTATTACTCCATTTACGCACTAGTTAAAGTTTTTTTTTTTTAGTTTTAATTATTAAATCAAATAATAAGAATATTCCATTTACTAGTTATATGTTACGTAGTCGCTCTCTGGGGTTTGGTAATGTGGTAATTGCATAGAGACAATATGCTGTGACCAATCCAAAAAGAAACTATTCTAGTAACGTGTTCTTAAGACAAGGTGACCATTTATGCAAAAAGGAAATAGGGGACATGGACGCATCACCCCGAAGAGTACCAAAATCTCATCAGTCATGAGAAGGAGAGGGAGAAATTGCTTTTAAATTAGATACATTATGCGTTGTTATGCTTTCTGCTACAAGTGACACCTGTAGTGGTTGTTTATGGTAAGTATTTAGGCGTCCCATGTCATAATGCAATAGTGTCAAAAAACCTATTTAATTCTGTATTTTACTTCGATTTTTAAAAGTACATAGTTAATGAAATGTCGACCAAAACGTTATTCATCTGTATATGTTTTCATTGAATGTGCCCATTCGTAAAATATGTGGGCAATTAATTTCAATATTATGTTTTGTCATTAAAAGTTCTTACAGTAAGGCTAGTTTTTGTGCTGGTCCAAATTTTATTTATGTCAGAAAAATTCTTTCCGTGGAGTTGAATCCTGATAAACACTTTCACAGTTCAACAACTTCTAATATGTTATTGTGTGACATATCTTTACTCTTGGAGTGGTTAAAAAGCTCGGCCCGTTATTTCTCAATAGAAACAGAAACTTCCTCCCATTGTTTAATTTTTTGACTGGTTGTATATTTTTTAATGCACACAATTTCATCAAGAAGTTCCAAATCATTTATATGCATATGAGGGTGTAGTTTTTGAAAAACAATTGAGTTTCCAACATCGGAAGACAGAGGTTCTTTTTTTAGCAATACCCAACTAAACGCTTGCGAATCTTCACAGTGTTGCGTCTATTTATCCAAATAGGCTATACTATTTTAAATTGAGTTACGGTTAGGTCTTCTCCTTCATTCACCAAAGCTACTAACATATTGTTAACTTGATTTACCAAAAAAACTTTATTTTTCCATTCTGTTAATTGTTGCTTTAAATTTGATAGAACCATGCATACTTCCACCATTGAAGATTTTTCAGATTCCACTTTCCGAGAAGATTTCGAGTGAAGAATCCATAGCCAAATTAGAAAAAAGTTGTTTTTAAAATTATTAAGAATCAATATAGGACATATTTCTTGAGAGAGAAGGTAACTTTGTAACGGCTTGAATATTTTTGATATTATTTCTATCGAAGGTAACGACACTAACCATATGGTTTTACTGTATCCCAACAGTAATTAGTATTCAACATTGACAAACTTACAAAATCCCGTGAAAAATCGGTATAGATTGTTCATCGTTCTAAGATCATTTTGTATGAAGCTTAATGTTTCTTTTTGTAAACTGTTACACACAATATTTTCAGTCCATATAACGAAAGGACTGATCGAGGATCACGTTGTGGTATAACCAAGCATATTCAATCACAGCTAGCCTTTGTTCTTCATTTCCAAATGTGCCCTTACCTTAAGTCTCAATGTGTATTGAACAATATCCTCCTTTTCACCTTGTGCAAGTGAAAACTGTGCACAACACTTTAAGATAGTGATGTATTATTATCTGAGGTTTTTCTTTAATAAATGTATGTTCACTGTCTAATCTCTATTAAATGTATACTTTGTTTTTTGCATTTTCTGATTTTCTACTGTCTTAGATTCACACTGCACTATAACGATTATTTATTTAAAAACAATTATTTTTAACTCTTAACGTTAATCAACAAACTATTTACATTATATTTTTTTATATGCTCCGGTATATTTATATTCCACACGTACAGCACACCGTCGTTAGCAAATTCTTTTCGCGCTAGACATGATACTTAATACTGCCTCATAAGCGGGATTGCGCGCTATTTATTTAAGTCGACAAAAGTTCTACTAGTTTCGTAAATTGTAGAACTCATTTCTAGACTTTGATGAATTCCTTCTGAACAATGAAACGTCAGAAACGGGACAAAAGGGGATTTATTTATAAATACGAAACATTTACGTAACTTATTAGAATAACTACATATATAAAATGATGTGTTCAAATACAGGACAAATGCTCTTCTTAACATTGACTAGACGATTGAGGGAAATTGGAAATGTACATTCTGTTAGAGTTCCCATCAAGTTCATAAATGGCAGTGAGCTGTTAACGTGTTGGTTTATGTTCACTATGACCCTTTATCTACCAAAAACCTGTGTCCAATACATACCTCAGGTTAATATATCATGCGCCCTTACCATTTGTTTGTGACAGCAATTTAATGATAGTAATTGTGATTGTTTATTAATCATGATTCGGAAAGATCCCAATTTGCTTCCAAAAATTTAAGGACGGATGAGGCCACTTTTACAAATACTAAAATAGTAAGCCTGTATAATATGGATTATTGGTGTCAGAAAAATCCCTTCTAGAAGCGAAAGGTCAACCCTCAACATCAATGGAGCATAAATTTTCTGTAGAATCGTAGTTTTTTTTTTAATAATTGTGGACCTGAACAGTCTAAATTTGGTCTATCGTGTTGAAGCACTCATGAACACATAATAGAATGGATTGAGGGACATTGAATTGCCAAGAGATGCCTATGAACAGATACCTTAAATCAGCGATAAGAAAACAAGGTCTACGGAGGTCATTTCAGAGTTAAAAAGATGTGTAGAATAATGTGGATTGCGCCCGTTTGCTACGGCAAATGGAGATTTGTACTGCATACTGATGATGTGAATGAGCGAATCGAGTATTCCTAGCAAAGGTAGCCCGAGATGGTATTAAAGAATGTAATTCAGCAGCGCAATAGCCATTGCAATACTGATAATACAAGGAAATAACTGAAACGATTCTTCTATGCTGAAGGGACTGTATGTCAAAAGTTAAAAACGGATCATTTATAAGCCTAATCGCTCTCTTTTGAATACAATCTACGATATCGAGAGCATATTGGGGAGTACCAACCCGGAATAATAGAGTCTGAAAGCTTAAGATCTCAGCCATTCATAATTACAACAGGAAATGATTGATTTTTTTGGCGGACACAAGGCAACACTGAGTTTTGTTAGCACTAAATTTAACTAGATTATTGCTTCCCCATTCGAGAATTCATCGAATGTTTTTGTTGATTGAATTTGCCATTTTAGCTTTAATATCTTGAAACATAGTAGATTACCATTTTGAATAGACTGAGATGAACTGTAACGAAGAGTGCTGTCGTCAGCAAATCAATGGATCGGATTAGTTATTGAAGAAATAAGGTCATTTATGTATAGCAGCAAAACCGTAGGCGGTATAACTGATCCCTGTGGCATGTCCGCGTTAATGGTAACTTCTTTTGGAAACTAGAAAACCAGTTGATGAGCGTATCATTTAACCCAAACGAGGTGAGTTTGGCAAGTAAAGACTTATGACAAACGTAGTCCAATGCCTTCGATACGTATAAAGCGACTACAACTGTTTTATAGGATTGTTCTAATGTATTATTCCAAACTTGGGTCACATATGAAAGAAGATCACCTGTTGAACGACTCTACCTAAACCCATATTGGTTGGTGGTCACTAAGGAGTTTGTTAGTTTTAAGGAACGAGAGCAGTTGCTGATTGATGGTTTTTTCATGATTTTAGACAGAATGGAAGTGATGGCAATAGGTCGGTAGTTCGAGAGATCGGTCTTATCGCCTTTTTTGGGAATAGGTTGAACATTTGCTAATTTCCAGGATGAAGGAAATTCCCCAGAAGACATAGAGATCGAATAGAGCTTAGATAGGACTGGTATTAGTTCGAAGCAACATTTATTTAAGACAATAGCTGGGATACCGTCTGGGTCAGTCGCCTTATTGAGATCAAGACTACTGATAATCGATTCTAGGTGCTTGTACCGAAAATGAATCGGTTTTATAGCGTATGAAGAAGAGTTGACTAGGGGCACATCTTGCCCCTAGAATCATTTTGACACGAGTTTGATGCAAACAAATCTACAAAAACGTTGGCTTTGTCTACAGAATCAGCAACTACAGATACGTCAAAAGATGCCAGGGGAGGAAATGAAGATGTACCAAAGTTTTTACTAAGGGTTTTAGCTAAAGACCAAAATTTACGACTGCCCGAAGGAGATGTAGCTAGTTCATTGCATTTTCGTTGTTCAAATAATTTTTCTGCTTTAGTGAAGACAGTTTTGTAGATGTTTCTGCCACCAACGTATTCTGCATGAATCTCAACCGTTTTATTAGGTTTTCATTTTATATAAGATTTATTTTTCAAAGATATTGCATGAGCACAATCCTTATTGAACCAGGGTTGGGAACGTGAATGATCTATACGATTCTGTTTTTTGGGAGTGTATAACGCTATGCCCATGAGGATAACTTCAGATACTGAAAGACAGGGCGACTTAAAACAATATTCACGCCATGGAAAGGTTGCAAAGAAGTCTCGTAAATCACTCTATCTAGCTGACTTAAAATACTACAAGGTTCTATTAATGTTGTAAACAACAGCAGAACAACGGGACAGTTGAAATTATTTCTGTTAGACAATAGTCAGATAGACCTAGAGGGGGGAAGACCGGAAGTTTTATAAACAAGTGGGTTTGATGTAAGGAAGAGATCTGGAAGGTGTGGTGTATGGTTAGGGTTATCAGAGATTCTTGTAGGTTGAGAAATAATTTGTGTGAGATCTCAAGTAATAGCAAATGTTTCTACACGATGATTAGTAGTAGATGAAAATTGAAGCCAATTAGAGATATGAATATTGACATCTCCTACAATTGAGATATCGCAAGATGGAAACTGAGACAGAAGATAGTCAACATTCAAACTAAGGTAATCGAAGAAGTCTTGAAAGTTACTATCATTAGGAGACCTATAAATGCAACAGTAAAATTTCACACATTTAGGACCAGAATGTTTAAACCAAATCATGTCGAAATTTTTATTTTCCAAGAAATAAATCCTCTTGCAAGCAATGCTGTCCTTGATATAGGCACATACGCCTCCTTTACATCCAAAGTTAGAGTGGAGGTTGTATTGGGGATATTGGAAGTCAGGTGAATCGGAGCTTTCAGAGGAGATTTCTGGTACACATGCCTGCCACCTTCCTCGACAGCCATTTGCCCCTTCTTTTGGAAGACGTTCCCTTGGAAAACCATGCAGTTTTAGCTCGACGGTAGTTCGTCGCACTAAAAGCGAAATGTCCGTTAGTACTTTTGTTTCCATAACCGCAGCATCGCTTGGATCTTACTTTGTTTAAATGTTTATTTTTGGGGTAGATTAAAAGATCTGCTGTTTCAGCAAACACCAACAATCAGAAAAAATATAACGGAAAAAATCCCTACTGTAGTTTATTTATCAACTGAGATTCTTACAGCTGTTATTTTCCATAGAAAGGAGAATGCGTAGTGCATAGAAAATGATTGAAAACACTTTGAACATTTGAAATTCTATTGTCCTTATGTGTTGTTATTTAGGGAGTCTATATTGTTTCTTTTTTACGAAATCTTTCTCCTCGTCGCTTATTGTGTTGTTTTGCCTCTTTGGCCTTTAAACGTGCTTAAAATACCGGTTAAATAGAAATAAAATGCATGTATATTGGGTACACATAAGTACACACTTGCTTTAATAATGTGCTTGCACAGTTAGCCATGAAATAATGAGAAACCATATTTTATGTATCCCGTGAACCTTCGTATATTTTGATCTGCGGTTCTTACTGGTCGATTTCATTTTAGAATGTCCCTTCCTCCACCTGGGGCAATACACGATCCATCATTCAATTTGAAATTATAGAGAAAATTTTTAAAGTGAGCACTGGTAGCGTCAGGGTTGCTATTTAATTTTACCTAAAGCCTTCAATTCGAGAATAACGAAAATTGGTCGAAGGGTTCTGCAATTATCTTTTTTTTTTAATTGTTAAACGCCTTCCCCATCTCTTTATTAACAAAGCTACAAAAACAAGTCATTAAATAAAGGTTTAACTCGTGATCTTTTAAATCTGATTATCTGCATGCTTTTTTTAGCTTAATGATACTTTTTTACATAAGCATGGTTTGTAATTATGCCTTCTAGCGGAAAATTGTGAAGCTTAGAAATAGTTTTGGTGAATTTCTCAAGGTAGATTTGCATACAGTTTTTTCCCAAGCCTCTGGGATGTATAGGACGGTCTGTATCTTTATTCGCCCACCCTGTAGATTTCACTCTTACTTTCTCCACTAATAGCCATTTTCAGATCAAAGGCATTCAAAACTAAAATATAATTTATAATTGTAGATTTCCACTCCATATCCAACAGTTTTATTGATATTGCAAATCGTGTATTTCTCCATAATTCAAAAGATATGACATTTCTGGCACGTTTAATGTGACGCAATTATTGTAAAAATTAAAAACATATTCATAGTGAAACAAAACACTTTACCGAACCATTTGTAACAGAAACTGTTTTTATTTTTTTATATGAAACGCTGGCAGTTGATTTACCGTATATTTGCTTTATATTACGATTACGTATATAACCAATGTTGTCTTTCAGCTAGGTTTTTTTCTTCCTTTGGAGCGCTCCTGGTTTATTAGGTGCTGTTCTATGTGTTTGAATTTTAATGACTACCTTTTAGGTTTGCAATTTATTTCGGTATTCTTCAAAGCCCCTTTGCACAACTTGAACATTTAAATTTTAATTTATTAAAGCTGTTTGCTTTTTGTAAAATTTTCATGTCAATTCATATTCTTATATGTCAGTAGGTATTGTATTTTTAATTAGTTGTGTTGGTCAAGTATAAATATGAATAAATGTTCGATAACGTGAATATTACCTGTCACATTTTGTCAAAGGAACATGAAACGCAGTTTTTCAATTTTGTCATTTTACTTTTGACTTCTACATAACGTGAACAAATGAGCTTTCCGTTATTGAATAAGGTTTTATGGTCACTTTAGACGTAGTAAAATATCGATTTCACACACAACCCGTTATGAAATTATAAGGGGTTGCGAATTTTAATCGAGTTTACTGCACAACTTGCACAACTCCTTTTTCACCTTTAATTCATCTCCCTCTACAAAAAAAAACAAGCCAGATTAGTTAAGAAGTTTTCGAAGTACTTACCTTTAGGTATTTATTTAGTCGTATGAATAATGTAGAAGGCACTGAAGTTGGACAAAGGCTTATAAATGTGTTAGGTTGTCCATAATAAGAGTAACTTAGTTTTTATCAACAAAGTTAGCTTTCAAGTCACATTCATTTATTTATACAAAATTTGCAAATGCAAGGGTGTGGTTCGCAAAAGTATAACTTATGCAAAGTGAAAATGGCCGTCGTTCTTGTTAAAAACATGAGGGTGGAGTTTGCGAATGGGCCCAAGCCGCAAAAGTTGTGTGGCCTGCTAAAAACTTCACCCTTCTAGATGGGGTAACTTTAAAATAGAGAAAAACAACCCTTATGACCGATCTGTTAGAGAATCCTTTCGTTTACTTTTCATGCAATGTTAGACCTATTCTCTTTTATAATTAACCTGCTTTTATGCTATTTTAGTTCTTATTTTAAGATAACATAGGTTTTATTTTTATTAATGTTTCTTCTAAAAAGGGCTTTGATGTGTATATAGATTATAATATTTAATTTTATTTTATAGATTTTTTTGTGATATCGTTCTTTTTTCCCGAGAACTCGGTTTTATTATTTGTAAATGTTTCAGTAATCTTTGATTGTCCTTTGATCCTACCCTTGCCTGTATCTGTTTATTGCTTTAAACCGGGAATTTTTTATTGGGGTATTTCCTTCTCGTTCATAAACTTTTAAAGCAATACGGATTAAATGCTCGCATGGAAATAATTTCCCGTATGGCTTTGACAACAAAAATACAAAAATTATACAGAAAGTCATTTTAAGTAACGGTAGTATTATTTAACATAATTTTACTTGAGGGAGAGTGACTGCCTGCGGAATTTTCAAATTACAATTTTCAGTACACTGATCATTGCATATTAATTTTGTTAAGGGTAGTGAATTGCAATTGCACGACATTGCTATTATGTATTAGTTAGAATTTAACCTAAAGCAATCATCCATATTTATGAATTAATTTTAAGTTCAATATGGATAATCTGTTTTATAAAGTTTATGGCATAGATAGGACCATGTCTATTTAGAATAAATTAAATATCAGCGGATTTTGAGATGCTTCGACAGCTAATATTCATTAACAATAAATTAAAAATAAATTAAAAGGTTCTGCTTACGAAATATTATTTACATATACATGCTGTTTAATTAAATGCTTTGCAGTTATTATCCTCTCTGTTTCCTCAGTTAGTTAAATTTAACTGACGTATAAAATATGATTAACTTTTACGGGTCTCTATTAAAATTCTTTTAATCTTTTTTAAGTTTTCTTTGTTTTCTTATTATTTGTTATAAATATTTATGGGTACACTTTTTTTACACTATCTTTATGTAAATTATTTGTCCATTAAAGCTTGCTAACTATGGGCAATAGTAGCGTGTATATTTCAAATATAACAACAGTCTGTTACAAGTACTTACTTTTAAAATGTCTGTCATGATGTTCTCTACTGGTGTGTATGTGTGTGCTTGTGTTACGTGTGTTTGCTGCTGTTCTGTGTGTGCGTCGGGTGCATGCGTGTCGTGGTGCGTTTGCTGTGTTGTTGTCTGCGTGTTGTTGTGCACTTATGCTCTTGTCGTCTCATCGTATCGTGTGTGCGTGATCTTACATGTAGATGTTGCTTGTGTCCGGCCATACCCCGCACGTGTTGAGCACACTGGCACAAATTTCATCGTACGCACCACAACACACACACACACACACATACACACAACACACACATATACACACACACACACACACACACACACACACACACACACACACACAAACACACAAACACACAAACACACACAACACACACACACACACACACACAACACACAACACACACAAACACACAACACACAAACACACACAAACACACACAAAACACACAAACACACAAACACACACACAAACACACACAAACACACAATAACACACACAAACACATAAACACACACAAACACACAAACACACACAAACAGACTCACAGACTACACAATAACACACACACAAACATACACACAAATACACACAAACACACAAAAACAAAAACACACACACAACACACACATACACACACACACACAGCACACATACACGACTCACAGTACACACACACACACACAATACAACACAACACACACACACAAACACAAAATACACACAAACACACAAACAAACAAACACACACACACTACACACACACACACACCACACAATACAAACACACTACATACGACACACACACACACACACACACACACACACACACACACACTCAAAACATGCACAACAACACAGCACAACACACACATGCAGTCACACGCACACACAGCACACACAACACCACACAACACACACACACACACACACACACACACACAAATACACACAAACACACACAACACAGACAAACACACACAAACACGCACAAACACACACAAACACACACAAACACACACAAACACACAAACACACACAAACACACACAAACACACACATACACACACGCACGCACACACATACACACGCGCTATAAATAATTGGTGTAAATGCGCCACGTATAAATAAGTTTCACGAGTAAATAAGGTTTAATAAAAAAATATGTTGTAAATGTTCTCAAAACAAATCGTTAAACTAACCAGAGATCCAAAACACTCAATAAAAGATAATGCCGTTATCTCAGTCGGTAGATTAGAGCTGGCCGGTTTAATCTTTTTTGATTTGCTTAATTACCACAATTTCTGCTTCGTTATTTCCACTTAACATAAATATGGTAACTGCAATGTAACAATAATAAAAATTATCTCGAACGGCAAGTTATTTTTTGATTATGCTCGGAATAACTAAACCGAGGATACAATAAAAAATTCCCCACAATGTCAAAATAAAAAATATACAAACTATGTTTATTAAACATTTAAGTTTAGAATTATATAAAGTATATCTTAAAACTAGCCTTATACTAAGAAATCATTAGAGTATAAATACCTGTTTTAAAAATTTATGTACAACTTTTTGGTAACCTTCCGTATATAAACGAATACGGAAATGTAAACCAAAGGTGATGTAATCTTTGCACCAATATTGCGCAATATGTCGTAATAACAATACTGTACAAGTTGTCCCATTTTCGTATGTTCTACGGGGTATCTCGCTTATTTTTTAGATTAGAACCTTGCGGTTTTCGCGACACCGTGCTATTTTTTAATGAAACCAAAGATGCGCTAATCAAATTTGCCATAGCCATCTTAGTTTGTGTGCTATAGGGTGATCTTGAAAAAATTGGATTTTCAGTCATCCCCTGTAACTCTGTTGTTGTCAAACAAATTTAAAAAGTAAATACTTATACATGTAGATTTTTTTACGTAGAATCCAGTGGCGTATTCAGATTTTCTTTAGAGGTCACAGTTTTTGAGATATTGACATAACCTACTTTTTTTTATGGGACACCCTATATATTTTTTTAAAATCGTTTTGCCTTGCCAGTAGCTTTTCAAAAATATAGCATATTCTATATTTCTTTTTATAAATAACGTGACAAAATGATTTTTTTTCTAAAATTTACATTGATAATAGTGTATAGTAACGCAAGAAACAAAATAATTAACGTTCTGCCATTACTTAGGTATTTAATTTTTGAAGTTTCTGCTTCTCTCAAATTATTCCTGCTTACATTTTCCCAAGTTTAGTGCTGATATTTATTGTTATTCGTTATTTTTGTTTATTGTTATCGTTCTGGTTCTCGTTGTTGTTGTTGTTTAATTATTTTTAATATGGCTCGAAACCAAAAATTTGAAAACTAGAAATATGATATGAATACCTCTTATATTATCTAATGAAAACGCAGACCAGGCCTAAGAACTCTATCTGAACAGGTCAGTTAATCTTTACCTTAGAATTTGTATTTATTTTATATACCTAAGATATCCCGAAGAAGACAATCCGACAGAAGAATATTTCAAAATTAAAATTTAATCTTTGCCAACATGGATGTTTTGACAAAGCTCGACCCCGAGTTTACAACAAAGAGAACGAGGAATCAGAGATCAACGTTTTAGCAGTTGTTCAAGCCACTCCTGAAACCTCGTGCAGGAAAATAGATGAAGATACCGATGTGTCTAAAACAACAATGCAAATGATGAAAAAAACATAAATTCAAACCCTACAAGTATAAATTTGTTCATTATCTGCACCCTGGTGATGCTGAACCTGGTTTATAAATATGAAAACTCAATAATTTTGAAAAAAAAATAATTTGGTCGGACGAGGCACATTTCACAAGTTCGGGAATTCTTAATAGACACAACTCGCGCTTTTGGAGTCAAGGCAGGTTCGGATGTCTCCTGCTTTATTTGTAACCGAAAAATAGTTTACAAGATTTATGAAAAAACCTAAACTCTAATGGATACAAATTCTACAAGAAAAACTATGAACATTTTAGAAGATATTCCACTGGCTCAACTGAACGATATATTCTTCCAGCAGGATGGGGCTCCAGCCCACAATGCTAGAATAATACAAAACTGGCTAAATGAACGTTTTCCAGGAGATGGATTAACAAATGGACCTGTTCATGGACCACATCACCGATCTCCGGTTTTGGATTTTTTTTGGGGGTATTTAAAGAATAAAATTTATTCAAGCAATATGCCAACATGCAACAATTAAAAATTGCAACGGAAAATGCTTTTGCAGAATTACGAAGACAATCATTTATTTTGGAAAATGCTATTAAAGAATTTATAAACTTTGTGAAACTTGTAGGAGACATAATGGTCAAATTTGAACAATATTTGTGATAAATTAATTATTTTTTTTTTATCAATGTAAATTATAGAAAAAATCATTTTGTCACGTTATTTATAAAAAAAATAGAGACTATGCTATATTTTGAAAAGCTCTTGGCAAGGAAAAAGATTAAAAAAAATAGGGTGTCCCATAAAAAAGTAGGAGTAACTGGCGTAAAAAAATCTACAAACATCAGTTTTACTTTTTTAAATGTTGACAAAAAGTACAATGACTGAAAATAATTTTTCAAAATCAACAAAATGGGACAACCTGTACATTTAAATTACCAAATTGAATTTTACTTTTACAAATTTATCTTCATGAAATTTGATTAATTCATTTTTCATTCTCTAGTTCAAATAAAATAGGTGTGATCTAAATAAAATCAAAATTGCAACATAACATCGAAAATACCAAAAGTGGTAAAAGTAAAATGATACAAAAAAGTATTAAAAGTGTCTGAAAACAAATGTTTCAATTTTAATATAATAAATTAAATGTATCTTACCATTAAATAATGGCATTTTACAAAATTTAAAACCCAAACTTTAATGGAATAAACGTAATACTAAAAAGGGTAATTCCATCAGGTGATGTCGCGGTAAAAAAAAATTTGGCAAAAAATTAATTCAAAATATGGGATAAATTTAAGAAATTACAATTAAAAAATGCAAATTGTTGCCACATCTTATAATTCATTAAAATTAAAAATTTTTTTATATTTTAAAAATGAACAAGAACTAAAATTTGTCAACACACACACACACACACACACACACACACACACACACACAAACACAACAAAAACACACCACACACAAAACACACAAACAAAAAAAAAGATTGCACGAAATCAATAGTAGTTATAATATAAATTTTTACTTTCTATAAAAAAAAAAAAAAAAAAAAATACATTTAATTAAAAACACCACACACACATACACACAAAACACCACAACATACAACATTTAAATGCATTCCCACACAAAATAATATTTTTTTTTTTTTAATACCCAAAAAAAAAAAAAAAAAAAAAAAAAAAAATTAATAAAAAATACATTTATATTTTTTTTAATAGACATTTAAAAAAAACCCAACAAAAACAAAACACAAAGCACAAAAAATATAATATATATATATATATATATATATATAAGTGTAGATTAAATGCATGAATATTCGTTAAATTGAAGATAGAATGTCGTTAAATGGGGAAAGTTTAGAGAATTTATGGCTATCATCATGGTAAAGTCAGATTTGAATAACTTTTTGTTTTGAAATAATTAAAAAAAAAATTGTGCATTTTCTACTATGTAGCTCTTTTATTTGAAGTCTGAAAATTTTTGATTTGTACATTATTATAATTTTAAAAGACAATTTTAAAAAAGTACCAAAATTTATCTACAGTCATTTTTTGAAAAATACACTAACTATTTTTTCATATGGACCCATCTTGGATTTTTTTATCGAATAGTATTTTTTATCACTTTTCAGCGATGTATACATGATACGAATTTACTTAACTTCAAAATTTAAACCCTTGCTAATTTATCTGTTTTTACAAAAATTTTACATTTCTAACTTTTTTTTGGACGCTATTTGGATTTTTACATTATCGAATAGTGGAAACACCTCTTCTAAAATTATGATATGAAAATCTAAAAATGTGTGTGGAACATATCGACATGTTTAATAGTTACTATTAATTTTGTTTTTTTTGATTAAAATTACAATAAAAATCTAATTTTAAATTTTCATTTATTAATCCATGCCTTCTCAAAATTTCAATTTTATAAAATTTTGATAGTTGAAGTAAATTCGTATCATTGATACATCCAAATGATAAAAATACTATTCGATAATGTAAAAAATGATGTCCAATGAAAAACAATAGTTATTATGTAAAAAACAAATAAGATAAATTTTGGTACTTTTTAAAATTGTCATAATAATGTACAAATCAAAATGTTTGACTTAAAAAAAGACTAAGGTAGAAAATGCAAATTTTTTTTCAATTATTTTAAAACAAAAAAAGACAAATGAAAGATGAAGCCAAAATTTCTAAACTTTTAAAACACTTCAAACAGAAAAAATATATATATATATATTATATAAAATATATATTATATATATATAATATATATATATATATATATATATATATATATATATATATATATATATATATATATATATATATATATATATATATATATATATATAATATATATATATATATATAATTAAAAAAACCATTACATTATTTTCACATACAAAGAAAAAGGGATAAAGTTGTTTTTAATGGAACATGTAGCAATTTGGATAACTTAAAATAAACCTAAATAAAACATTACAAAAAGGGGAAAATAATGAACATTTTAGAAGATATTCCACTGGCTCAACTGAACGATATATTCTTCCAGCAGGATGGGGCTCCCCCACAATGCTAAATAATACAAAACTGGCTAAATGAACGTTTTCCCAGGAGATGGATTGGAACAAATGGACCTGTTCGATGGCCACCACGATCACCGATCTCTCGGTTTTGGATTTTTTTTTGGGTATTTAAAGAATAAAATTTATTCAAGGCAATATGCCAACAGCAACAATTAAAAATTGCAACGGAAAATGCTTTTGCAGAATTACGAAGACAATCATTTATTTTGGAAAATGCTATTAAAGAATTTATAAACTTTGTGAAACTTGTAGGAGACATAATGGTCGAATTTGAACAATATTTGTGATTAATTAATTTTTTGTTTTTATCAATGTAAATTATAGAAAAAATCATTTTGTCACGTTATTTATAAAAAAATATAGACTATGCTATATTTTTGAAAAGCTCCAAGGGAAAAAGATTTAAAAAAATATAGGGTGTCCCATAAAAAAGTAGGTTATGTCAATATCTCAAAACTGTACCTTAAAGAAAATCTGAGAACTGGATTCTACGTAAAAATCTACAAAACAGTTTTACTTTTTAATATGTCTGACAATAACAGAGTTACAGGGATGACTGAAAATCAATTTTCCAAAATCACCCTGTAGCACAAAACTAAGATGGCTATGGCAAATTTGATTAGGCATCTTTGGTTTCATTAAAAGTAGCACGGTTTCGAAAACCGCAAGGTTCTAACCTAAAAAAGCGAGATACCCGAAAATACAAAATTCTTAAACCAAAATTTTTTAAAAATTTATCCATAAATTTGATTAATTCAGGGTTTATTTTCTTGAAAGTTCAAATAAAAATGGATCAAGTTTAGACCTAAATTAAATTCAAAATTGCAATCATAAGCATCGAAAATGCCAAAAGTGGTGTAAAATGATAAAGGTATTAAAATGTTAAAGAGCGTTTCAGATTTTAATATAATACGAATTAAATGCATCTTACCATTAAATCAACCACTTTTCAAAAATTTATAAAAAATTTCACCCATGGAATAACGTGCAATACTAAAACGGCGCTAATTCCATTTTGTGGGCAAAAAAATTTGCGCAAAATTAATTCAAAGATATGGAAGTATATAAATTAAAATATGCAACTTTTACAAAAATGCAAATTAAGTTGAACATACTTATAATTCATTAATAATTAAAACTCTTTTTCCTTATATTTTAAAATGAACGAAGAACGTAAAGATTGTTACAACACACACACACACACACACACACACACACACACACACCACACACACACACAAC